>JAMPIT010000896.1:1742500-1860000 GCA_026261815.1 Monarcha castaneiventris obscurior
TTTCCGTGTTAAAATGAGTTGTATTTATTTCTAGACCTTTTTTTTTTTCCTAATGGGGCCAGTTCATCTTAAATAATTTGCAAAAGATTTAAAGTTGCTGTGGGAGTTTTCTGGAATGGAGAATGTTTATCTTCTTACAGTAAAGACAACAATTCTTCAGCAAAGGTTACATTATAATGCATAAAAGCAAGGGAGAATGTTTTAGCTATAGTGTTTCTAAATTCCTGACTACTAATTCCAATATAAATGTTTTGGAATGCACGTCCTGTTTTTTCATTGCTGTTTAATTCTGTTACTGCTGATATTTTTTTTTTATTTTAGGATGATGGCATGGCAAGGTGTTGGTAAATAGTGTGCACCTGGTTAACGTTGTCAATAACCAAATTGAAAGTCAAGCAAATACTATGATAGATTGAAAAGGTCACTGCAAGTGTGAAATGTAGTTCAGCAGAAGATAGTTTGGATTGTCTGCCAATGGAGGAGGATACTTATGATGGATTTTTCCATAGTTTGGCCATGATTTAACAATGTATTCAAGGAAAATATCTGTATCAATTAGCTTTCATTTTTTAATTCAACTCTTCCATTTTATGAAACTTTTCTCTGTGAAAGTAGTTGTTAAAAAACAGGAAGGAGCTTTATTGGGGCTGTTTCACCATTCTGGTCTATATAGGTATGTTCTAGTTTTCCAGAAAAGTATTTCCAGCAAACTGCATATGGAGATCAAATAGGACTTTAGGAATTGAGAGCTCTGTCCCTGCAGTGCTTAGGCATCACTGCTTGGGCTCAATACAAGGCAAAGACAAGTTGCTTTGCCTCAAGTCATTTAAGGCCCAGTATCTGTTTGGGAGGAGCCTTAAAGGGGAATTTGGTTTGCAATTGGTTAGTCCAAGCCATAAAATACTAATATTGCCAGATCGCAAACAGCTTTTCCCTCTTCAAGAGTAGTTAGAGTTCTTGTCATCTGATACACTCCCAGTTCTCAGAGGACTTGAGGGGAAGGAAAAGTGACAGAGTCAGGCTTATTTCCCTCAAGTAGTTCCCTCATTCATCCCTATTTATTCTCAGGTTGGTTCAGATAGAGTACAGGGTCATTTTTAATTGCATCTGGTTGTCTGAAAGCAAGTTCTAGGACAGGAAGAATCAGGTATTACCTCTTTTCCAGAGGAGAGATTTGGAGGAAATTCTTATCTTCTTACATCTGTCAGATGACTGCATTAGCACAAAATTAATCCAAATCTGTAGCCCCCAAGATGTTGTGATGCATTTGAATGCAAGTTTGACCTAAAGAGAATCCTTAATTAACTGTATGTCCTTAGGGAGTTTCATAACACTAGGTTGCAGGGCTGTACTCTAAACTCTGATGCTTATGACTATAGAAATCAAGGTGTGTTATTTTCAGTTTGGGTTTTTGGTTTTTTGTTTCTTGGGGGTTTTTTTTATACTTTTTGTAATTTCTCTTGATGACATATCTTCTAAGGGCCATACTTTTTGGCAAGGTGGTTCATTGGGTATTTTTGTAATGAAAAAAATAATTCATCTACTTACTCTGCTTATTTGGAGATGGTGTACCAGAAAGGTTCCTTGCAGCCCACTCATTCTTTTGGCAAAGTGGAGAATTCTAACAGCAGAATTCAGCATAAAATAGTTGACTTTTGCATATATACATTAGAATGTTGCTCATCTAATCTTTTTAGTTCAATATTTACTATATATATGGATAAATATAGTAAAACTCAGACCATCTATTCCTTTGATTTCTATAAGAAAGTTCCTCTTACAGTCTTGACTGGGCACAGTGCTTTCAGTACCCTCTCCAATCAGAAGTCAAAAAGGGTGTGTTAAGAGTCAACCTAGTGCAAAAAGCAATTTTTGCTAGGGGAAGGCACCACCTGCAGATGACAACAGAAGTGGGGAAAGGAATTCTGAGGCCCCTTGAAGTTCCTAACCTGTCTTGTGCTGAAGGCTTGAGAATGAGGAGTAAACATTTTTACAGAATGCTTACCGCCTTCTGCACCAGAGGGATAACCTCGCCACCCCCAATGTGGGATACTTTTGTGGAAGCCCTTAGCTACTTTTCTAAGCCAGCCATTAAGGAGATTTTTCATATTTCATCCCCTCCCCTCTCATTTTGTCTGTCTTAGTTCTAGCTGCAGATCTACAACACTCACCAGTCCTGAAGATACTTAGGGGGAGAACAAAGGGAATGCATAACCCATTTTGAAATAGCCATATTTAATCTGTTCACCGGAGCAGGAGTTAGGGGTATTTTGCCTTGGAATAATATAGCATTTAAGTTTTGATTTGCACGGCTACAAAAGTCCTGGTTTTGCATGCACTTCAGGATGATTATTGAGTAATGTTTAGTCGAACTTCAGTAGATTTTGAACAGCTTCACAATACATCATCTACTAGAATAATTCCTGTCAGTATCAGGTATGCTGTTCTTTTCCTTAGTACAGGTGTCTCTGAGGAAAGCAAAATGAAAGTCACTCTAATTCCTACATCTGACCATTTACTTGGTGAAGACTCTAGCATCAGACCACAGATGGCGTTTTAGTTGATCTTCTGCATCACTCTATTCCCATAGTTATGTTTTTTGTCACATGTACATTTTCTGTCTTGTACTTTGTAATTTATTTGGTTTCCTGTGATAAAGCAGACACATAGGGCTGGACCCCATTTCTGTGAGGAATGTACTATCAGTTCTTAAGAGGCTGAAGTTCCTAGAGACTGCCTATAGCAGAATAGGCTCCAAGACTGTTTCTACTCCCTTGGAATAGTCTAGGGATTAACAGCAATCTTCTAGAGATGGCTCTGGTAAACAGTATTGAGTAAAAGGGAATTTGCCAATCAGTTTTCCTACAAAAACAGTCTTTTAGTTAATGAATGTCTTCCAGAGTTTTTCACCCGCATGAAAGCTAAGGAGGCTACATTGACAGTGCTTAGGTATCCATGGTAAGTACTAAATGCAAAAAACCAGTTTATGACATTAAACACAAAACAATTAATTTCAATAACATAACCCAAACAAGATATATACAATCTGGCTAGAGCTTCCACAGATAAAGAAATTGGGTTTGAATATTTCTATGTGTTGGCTTCAAACAAATAAACTTCTCTTTAGAGACTAATATAAACCCCATCTGTTTTCTCAGACAGAGAAAGCAAGATGTGTAAACGTGGATTTGACAAGCCTTTGATGAAGTTTTCCTTTGCACTTTCTAAGGGGGAATCAAATTAGGTTTTGACTATGTAAGCTTCTAGTGTGATACCAGAAAGATCAAGATGCTGTGATAGGTCATCTTTTATAGGGATGATTGTGTGCAGTTGCTGTGGCTGTTTATGTTACTCTACGTGTTTTTACCCTAAATAGTCTAGAGGGAAGGGCTTTGTACATAAGTACAATAAACACTCACCTGAGTGATTCTGTGGTTCTTTCAATCTACAAGTGCATCATTTATGACATTTCATGAAAGGTGACTGGAAAAACCAAAAGAATGTCTTATGTCAAACAAAAATCCTAGATCAAGTTTAGAGCTTCATTCCTTTCAAAGTATTACAACTAAGTGTAATGGCATTTGACAGTATTGACTTTTTTAATATGACTTCTTTCGGCTGACTCAGCATTCTGAAAAAATAAATAGTGTTCTCCCTTTGTGATTGAAAGGGTTAAATAGTACCAATTCATTACCACTCACAAAAGGATTTATTTTCTTCTCATAAATCAGTTTTATTCCACATTTTTATTATTCCCTTGGGTCAGCTGCTCCAATTGAAATCAATACAAGTGCAAGTGACACAATCAATCTAGATATTTGATTATGGATTTGAGACTCCAAGTTCTGCTCTGTGTGTTTAGCTAGTCTCCTTCTGATAGTGTCCCTGGAGAATGGAAAATTCTTATTGGCATCCATGAATTATGGGCATAGATTCAGAAACCAGATACTGTGATAATCTCCATTTATGTACTGCTGCAGCTAGAGAAAGAATGTTCTAACCACTGGAAGCAAACTTGAAGGTTTTAAAGCTAGCTGTTTCTGAATTTTTTTTAGTGTATAAAATCCCTCATGAAATAAACTTGATAAAGTCTCATCATTTGTCTATAAAACCCCTCAAACAAAACAGATGAAATCAGTAACTGTATGCTGTGTCATCAGCTTAAGATTGCAAGTGCAGCAAATGCTTTTGCTATTTGATGTCTTGCGTACAATGTGGTGTTTTGCCACTTGGGTTACTAAACTCTGCTGGGACACTTCCTTCTGTTCGTATTGGGATAACAGTGCTTGGACACTGGAAACCTTTTTGAAATACACAGAAGTTGGTTCTACTCATAGAGTGCTTTCCAGAGTTTGGTTTAGGTCATGGGTTGCCTTCTTACTGTGTGTCTCTAAAACACTTAGTACAGTGTGCAGTGTGCGGGTTCCAGAACTGATCCCCCTTGGTGCTGTTGCAGAAAAATTGAGTTACAGTAGAGATGACTATAATTACAGAGATTTAACTTACTTAAAACACTGTTTTAACTGGAAGGTCTAAATGAGACTGACTCAGTTGCAAGACTCATTAGATGTTTCTGTGTTTATGAGAGAGTAATGAGAAAAACTAAAACAGTAATTCAAATCAAAAAGGTTTCGTCTTGGCAGCTTCATCAACAATTACGGAGTTTTTTTTAGTTCAAAGCTTCATGGCACTGAACTGAAAGCTCCAAGGGGTAGATGAGACCACACACCGAAGATTCTTTCCTGCCTGCCATCATGACAAAGCCTAGTCTTGGCTGCAGTCATTAACCATCCATGGGGTCTGTGCTAACTTTCTTGCGTGAGCTCTCACATCAAGCTGTGGGCTTTATTCATATTTCAGTCTGTAGAATTAATGAGCACATAAATGCACATTACTTAGGGTTTGTAACACTAATAATCACTTATTTCTACTGACAGGAACATGCTTTCATCATAATGATTACCCCTGCTTTGCCTTAGGGTTCTTGAAGCATTCTACAAATTTTCATAGAATCATATAGCAGCTGAGGTCAGAGAGGACCTCTAGGGAACAACCAGTTCAAGCTCTCTTTTCCAAGCAGGGTTAGTTGGAGCACATTGCCCAGGACAGTGTCCAGCTGGGTTTTGAGTATCACCAAAGTTGGAGACTCTGAGCAACTCACTCCAGTGTTTGACCAATTTCAAAGTAAAAAAGTTTTTTCTTAGATTTAAACAGAATTTCTTGTATTTTCTGTGTATACCCACTGCCTTTTTTTCTGCTGCTATATATTGCTGAGAAGTATTTGGATACTTTATGCCCTCACAACAGACATTTGTATGCATTTTTAATGTCATTCCCCCTCTTTGAGGCTAAACAACCTCAGTCCTCTCAAATTCTCTGTGTGTGACAGATCCTTCAAGCCCTTAATCATCTTTGCATGGACTCCACTCCAGTAAATCCAGATCTGTGTTGTACTGGGGATCCCAGAACAGGATGAGGTCTCCAGATGTGCCTCACCAGGCTGAATAGAGAGGAGGAATCCCTTTCCAGTGTCAGTGACAGACAACATACACATTCTGTACGTCTCAGGACAGTCTAAGATAGCTCTACCAAATCTGAGTCTGTAAGAAGCCTCTTTGAGTGATGACTTGAATACTATTCAGGAACTGCATCTGGGTCTTTGAGCTTTCAGATTTCTGCTGTGTGTGCCAACACAGATTTTGATCTTGCTCTTCAAATAGTTTCCATTTTTCAGATTTAAAACTAAAGGCTTCTTTTAATTCCCATGGAAAAAGGAAACAGATAAAGTTTTTCAATGCATATAATGAGAAACTCTTCTTTATTTACAGGAAAAATTAACATTTTTGATTCCTAATTTTTCCAGTTTCCCACAGTGCTTTTAAATTACTCATTTTGACTCATTCACCAACTCCTCCTAGCCCGTGAGAGTGAAGTTTTCATGTGTTAAGAGAGTCTTTAAGTTTTGGACTCAGTTTGATGGACTGTGACCATGATATGTCCATAGGAACAATACATCTGTCAACTCAGGAGAAGAGGAACGAATAGTGGTGCAAGACATTGAGGCAAAAAATCAGCAGTGTGCTCATCTGAAAACAAGAAAGAGAAAAACAAAACAAAACAAATCCTCCAAAACAGAATGCCAAAACATAAAACCCACCCTCCTCTCCAAACACATAAACCCCCCAATAGTTTTTTGAAAAGAGGGGTATGGCTCAAAGCCAAACTGCTTCACAAGTCAATATAACAATTGAGATTGCAGTTTGAGAACAGTTCATTATTGCAATTCTTAGGAAAAGTGAGCCACCAATAATGTCGAAGAAATATTTTCAGCTGGTTTTCTATTGGGATAATCAAACTAATGGAAAGTGATATTTTTTATTCTGAATACTGCATTAGAAACCGTGGGAAAGAGAGAGAGGAAGAAAAGAAGAATCTTAGCTGGGAGGAAAGGAGTAGATTTTGTGGTAGTTATGAGGCTGAAGGATAGGTAAAACTAATGGGCAAAAGAATCAGCTTAGACACAAAGAAGTGTGCATATTCACAGAATTTCCCCCCAAAGATGGGGGGCCAAAGAGGCACAAACTAACACAGGGACAGAAACTGGTGACAATGAGGATGAATTCTGGGGAAAAGAGTCAAAAAAGTGTGTTCTTGTTTAATTTTTATTTTGCTATTCTGATCTGATGTAAAAAGTTAATACTTTTTACATGGCCCAAGATACAAGGCTTAACCTCCTTTTGCTCATTGTCATATAAAGCAGGCATAAAAACAAGTCTAAGTGTTTGTGATAACTAGGTAATCTTTGTATAGGTGATCATATGAACTGTTCCTTGAGCTGGATTTTTGCTACATTTAGTCTTTGAGTAGTCTTTTACAGTGGTAATAGTTCTGCTTCTGTCTGCTTGAATATAATGGGGCAACATGTTCTGTAATGTAAAAAAGGTTATCAGGACATAATGGAATTATATGTAAAGTATGGATTTGTATTAATCACAAATGCAGTGATACTAATAGAATTACTTGGTATTTGCCTACACTTGTGAAATATGTGTCTTTCTCTGTTTATTACATAAAAAGGAGACATCTCAATTTGCTTTTTCCTTAAAAACATTAATTTTGATCCTGATGGAAAGAGTACATTTAAGTGTGCCAAATTAGGAGGGGGGTAAAAAGTTCTTAAATGTGAGATGAACATGTTAAGTTTGTATTATTTCTTTGCCATGAGAATGGTTTCGTGTTGTACCATTTCCTGCGCTCCTGACAACCTTTGTCACATGAATAAGATATCAGGACGCTAATGACTAATATACAGTATTCTGTGTCTGCTGATTCTATACTGTACTGCTGTGACCTTTGCAATATTATGTATTCTGATTGGCTGTGCATTTCACCTCTTCCCCACAAGTTAATAAGGCTGTAAAAAGGAGAGAACTTGAAATCGCCAGCCAGTCAAATTACAGAATATTGAAAAGGTCAGAGCAGTACAGCACACAGAAAAAATTATGGAATATATGAGGCATTAAAATTCTTGTGACAATGATTATAACAAGAATGGAAAAGGATACCCATTTATGTTATTTCAATCTAGTGAACCCCGTAGGATGATGGACCCAGGACAGCAGTAATTTACACACCACTGACTCACAGGAGCTTAACTCACCTATTTACAGGGGTGCTCAGTAACAGGAATGCACATCTGCTTGGGAGCCCCTGCAAAGTGTCCACCCAAAACCATACTGAACCTTCAAGTACAGATACTCACCAGCTAGAGTGCTTTTTGAAGCTTAGCACTTTTAAACAGTGATTTTGAATTGAATATGTATTTGTGTGTCTTTTTAATGCAAGCATGTTTTATTCCTTGACTTGTTTCAACTATACATAACTTTTAAGTATATTTATGGATATTCTTTAGCCCTCATTTCTTCATATGGATCTTTTCCTGAAAAATCAACATGCTTTGATCTGATATAAACTAGGAATAAACTGGGAACAGCAGAAGTATTTCTCAAATAGTAGCCTTAGGCAAAGAAGCCCCTCAGATAATTTTGGGGAGATGTAGAGAACTGAGCAGGAAGGCTAGTAAAAGAGCAAAATCATAACTATGCAAAAATATGGAAAGATTAAGGAGCTTGGAGAAGCCCTTCATGTCTGCAAAGGATTTAGTTTTTTAAAGAGGTTATAGAAAATGGTGTCTCTGAGCCCTCGCCTGTTGGGATTCATCTTTTGGTACAGGAGTTTGCATGCCTTAAGTGTTGAAGGATGTGGTGAGCCAGATGTAGGAGCTTGTTTTCTGCCCCTTCAGGCTGTTCATGTTAAAAGAATTGTGGGGGAATCTGGCCTCTTGGAGTGCCACTGTTCATGGCAGGAATTCCAAGGCAGAAATGAGGAGGTGTTCTGGTACAAACCACTTGTCTGAAGTTGTTCAATGTCTCTTAGGACTTTACCACTGTCTGAGGCAACTGCTGTTTAGATCTACAGCAGAGTTGCTGGTGGGCTACAGTAGGACTTGGGAGCAGGATGGAGAGAAAAACACACAGAAAAATGGAAAAACGGAGGCCTCATCCACTTATACTCACAAATTGGGTCCACACTGAGGCAGTCTGGGCAGGAATGGCGTGGAGTGATATGACAGGGTTATCACGGTATCGCTTTCTGTCAGGCTGAACCTATGCGTCTGCATTTTCCAGCCCACTGGAAGCAAAGTTTAGGCAGTGAGAAGTGGCAAAGCTGCATATTGCAAGTCAGCCGCAGCAAGACCTGCATTTTAAAAATGTTCTTCTAATATTTTACTTGCCAGCAGCACTGAGTTCCTTGGCTGGGAATTGGGATAAAGCACCTTTTGTCTGTATAAAATTTGGGTGAGGAAATTTGCAAATACTCCTTAGCTTTTTATTAGAAGCAATGAAAAATTTTGAGCTGCTGTGTTGTCTATCTCATTGTAAATTTGCAAGTTCATTTTTGAGCTGAATAAAATGGTTATGTAATTACATACTTCTCCTAATTATTGAGTAATTATATACTTCTTATAATTGCCGAGTAATCACTCTGCTATAACTAGAATTTAATGTTACAACTAATTGTATAATTACTGTATATTAATGTTGTTATCCAGGCAACTTGGAATAGAGTGTTATCCTTTTAATTCATTTTCTGTTACTCGAAACTGTATTTTTAAAATATAGTATAGTTAGCCATTGGAAGAAAGATTTAAAATGGAATAAAAATATCAGCAGAGGAATTATATGGTTTCCTTCCAGGCTCAGGTGGATGAAATTAAAATATTAACAAGTTAAAACTGTACTGTTGATAGAAAAAGTTTCATTTTCACATGAATTTGGCATATATAAATTGCTGTTAGACAGATTCCTTTTAGGCTTGAGGTTTGAATCTATCTAATGTGCTGATCTGTTAACACTGTATTTTTAAACTTTCCCATCCACTGGAGGTGAAACGTTTGAAAAATGCATCTCTTTTTTTTCCCCAGCCAGCTGAGTCCTTAAGTGTTTAATGTCTCTAGGACCTTAAGAATATATATGTCAAATGTTATTGCATGATATTCACAAATAATAAGTCACAAACATCACAAAAACTGTGATAGATAATAGGGGGAGTGTGATTTTTTGGATTGTATCTTCTCCCAAATCCCACACAGGGACAGTTTCACAAAGGTGCAGAAGGATAGTTTGATATACACTTTAAAAGCTGAGATCAAGTAATGCAGATGCATTTTTCTAGTGCTGGTTGACTAGCCTGGGTACATAAGAGTAATCTCAGACAAAATAACTTTGCTTCTGCAGGATTCTGTATGTGGAATGTGTAAAATGTGGTTGTTCTTCTTGCATGATAAGAAGCTTTGCCGCCCTTGCTGTACCTGAAACAGGGTCTCTCAGATAAACGTCAGTGAAATCCAAAATAAATCCATCAGGCTTCGTGAAATCATTCTACCTTTACTCTACTGTAGCCTGTTTGAGTGGTCTGGTGCTATGGAAGGGTGTAATCCAGGTAGGATTTGAGCAATGAGGAACCAGGATACAAGGCAGATTTATAAAAAAATTTTACAAAGCTGTCCCCCTCCCCAAAACCTCTGAAAATAAGCTTGTTGTACATTACCAGTAGAATAACTGAAAACACCAGTGCAGTTCATGTGCACCAAAATAAAGGAATGGCTTGGATTTGTACCCTAAGTGAACCAGATTGCTCATAGGAATCCCAAAATTAGAGGAAAATCCAGATCGCTCATCCATGGTAAAATGTAATGTGAGCATGACTGAAATGTACTGCAAATGCACCTTAATGCACATCATAAAAATATGGAATATTTGAAAAATAGTTTCTGATTTGATAGCATTTCAGTTTTAATAGTTCATTTGAAACTTGCATCAAAATGAGTAAATCTGATGAGAGTCCCTTTAAAAATTAATTAAAAGATTGATTTCTCTAGGTTTTTTTGTAATTCTGTTTTATTTAGATTTTGTAGAGGACTCAGATGTAAATATTGAATCTTCTAGCTGTGACAATGTCTTAATCGATTTACAATATTTTTATAGTTATACTCTGTTTAATCTCATTTTCATACCTGTGGTCTTAAACTTGTGTGATTCTGCTGTGGTTTGTAATAGAGAATTTCCACTGACTTCAGTGTGAGAGTTCTCCATGAAATGATGGATGGTAATAGTAATATTAATTGTTTTTATAACACTTCATATATTCAAAATATAAGATGATATTTAAATGAGTCAGCTTGGCTCTCAAATATGTGACCAAGGTCTTAATGAAGTAAAAAAAAATGTTTCTTGTCATATATTTTTTTTTTAATTTTCTAGTCTAACTCGGTATTTTGGAAAGGTTGGGGTTTTTTTAATTTTTGTGGGGTAGAATATTGTCTTATCTTAAGTTTGAGATCTTAAATGGGTTGCAAAGTACGTGCAGGTTGCTATGGTGTCCTCTGATGACTTCAGCTGATAAACTGAGTACTTCAGATCCTTCTTTTGTCTTTGAGAGGACTGCAGGCCATGCTGGAAAGCCTGGGTTACTGCAGATGGCTGTTTGTTATGCATGCAATGGAATTAGCTTATAAACTCCTAAGAATAAGCATTTTTCTAGCAAATTTGAAAGGTTTTGCCAGTCTTTCATGGGCATGAGAATTATCATGAATGTTTGGAATCTGCAATTATCCCACAACTGTTCTAGGAGTTCTGTTTGCTGTATGTAGCAATCAGCTTTGCAACTGATCGGTTCATGTGTTGGTTTGTTTATTTTCCAATATCTACAAATACCACAAACTGTTGGCAAAAGGAGAAGAAATGGTGAATAATATTTTTTCTTCCCAATAGACCAAATTTTGTGTGTTACTGGCATAAATGGCAACTCTTCATTTGAGTAGAAATAAGACTTTGTTCATAAAGACAGTGAATTGTAGCCGATGCAAGGTCTAACATTTGTTTCTTCCCTTCCCCTCTTGTTTTTCCATAACAGATAATGCTAATTATTCTCTTGTAAATGATACTCGGATGTTGTGCAGCAGCAAGGAATTCAATGTATGGGTACCCATTAAAGGACTGATTCCATTTTCCAACTACACAGTACAAGTGAATGCATCCAACAGCCAGGGCAGCTTGATAAGTGATGCTATAACCATAGTTGTGCCTCCAGGAGGTAAGTATGAAAAAGTGCTTTTTATGTGCATGTAACAATTACACAAACACTCTGTTCCACAAAATGTTATTTATTATCGCAGCTGAGGACTGAAGTTCAGAAGAATATGTTTGCATTAGTAGTTCTTATTCACAAAATTGTTCTTTTTGGCTTCTAATTTGTCACGTTGTTCCATTTAAGAGCTAGAAAGTGAAAATACATAGCTGTGTAGTTAGCATATTATGAAGGTGAGAAGTGCATTATGTACTTCATTTTTTTTCTGTGAATGGTGGTGTATTCTGGCATGGACAGCTAATCTAGCCCAAGAATAAAGAGAGTCTCACCTGCATTTTGTAATCTCTTTTAGAGTAAAAGTTGTAAATGCTGAAAAGGAGCACTAACTGGATAGACTTAGAGAATTTGTTCAAAAATAGTGATATAAACCATTGGCAATATATTGAATGAGAATCCACAAAATAGTGTAGCTGTAAGAAAGTCAGTTACAATATTCTGATTTACAGTGAATTAGGCTGTAAGCCAGTCTGGATATTATCTTCATAACAATTTGAAATAAGGGAATTGAGCAAATACACCCTAAACATTGTGCAATGATTTGTTTTGTCGCTTTGTTGTCGGTTTAATTTTTCAAGAAAGTTTACATATAGCTGATGTAGATGTGTTACTTTGGCATTTTATTTTCATGGACACCCTGGCTAATTAGTTTTTGTTAAATAAATGCCAATGGATACAATTAATTTAAGGCAATTTTGAATTCTTAAGTGAGAGTCCAACAACACTTGTTTTTGAAAGATGTGTGGTGTAGCTGTTGAGCAAGAACAGTAGAGGGACGTGAAAAGAAAAGAGAAAAGAAAAGAGAAGAAAAGAGAAGAAAAGAGAAGAAGAAAAGAGAAGAAAAGGAAAAGGAAAGGAAAGAAAGGAAAAGAAAAGAAAAGAAAAGAAAAGAAAAGAAAAGAAAAGAAAAGAAAAGAAAAGAAAAGAAAAGAAAAGAAAAGAAAAGAAAAGAAAAGAAAAGAAAAGAAAAGAAAAGAAAAGAGAGAAAAAGAAAAACATCAATCTTACAGTTCAAAAACACAGGCTTGAAACAATTTGCTTGCAAAGAGATGGATTGGATGTGGGGACTTCAGGAAAGGGAGTAAATACAATGCAGAGTTTTTATGACAGATTACTGAGGAATGAGGAAAAAGTAAATTCCCAGCACATTTTATACTTTTCCAATCCAATTGTCAAGTTGCACCTACTATTAACAAATACATATTCTCATATAATAATAAATCTGCGTGTGAGTTTTACTGCTCATTTAAGTCGGAGCAGTAAGACACTGATATTTCTAACTCCAATGTCACATTTCAATTTTGCTTAGCAAAATTTGGTAGTGAAAATTTCACCAAATGACAAAGTAAAGGATCTTTAAAGATAAGCAAGGATGTGCACAAGTTTATGACAGCCATTAAGATACACTTTCTTTCATCACTAGATTGTTGTTGATTACAATTAGAAAACTTATAGCTTTGAAATTATCTTTTTTATTACCTTGTGGTAGTTTAAAAGCAATACCTCATTGGTTAAATAGGTTTTAGTTCATGCTTCCTTTTAGTTAATGATCTGAAAACATATTATCCTGATTTACACATAAAATCATGCTGAAAAGCATGTGGCATTCACTAGGATATGTGTGTTTAAGTAGAATTAAATTAGCAGTGAGAGTTATTAAAGAAATCTTCCATACTATTGTCCAGTGGACTGTGATCTGTAGAGAAATGAATAATAAATGAAGCAGTGCATATGAGAAAAGTGCTCTCACACACTGTATTTTCCCTATACGTGTACACATGTACAGACACACACGCATGTATCTAGGACAATATATGTTTGCTTTACTATGATGTTTATTGTAATGAGTCCTTGAATGTTACACAATTCCATTGCATGCTAAATTATGAGTATAATGGTAATTTTACACTGGTCAGTATTCAGTGCCTTCACCCTTTTAAAATCATTAAATGAAATCTAGATGCTACTTAAATAAGAAAGAATTTTGTTTTTTACTTCAGTGGCCAAGATTTCACTTAGGCAGAAGTTTTGTTTGATCAAAAAGTAAAGAAGGTTTTGTTATGTACGAAAGCACAGCCTTTTAATGAGTGTTAAAATGTAGCATTCTCTTTTCAAGGAAAACAAAAAAATGGTATTTAAGAGTTCTGCACTGTGGGGAGTAGTTCATGGAGCTTGATGGAAGACTGTGTAAGAGGGAGAGTGATACAGCACAAAGGAGTATTCTATTTTGAACTTATTGCTGATCACTGTTTCACAATTATGATACAGTTTTTTTTTCCAACATGCATTTCTTTTGTTCCTTTTTTTAAAACTTTAAAACACATTGCACAAAATATAAAGAACACCAAATCCTTAGTGTTACTTGATTGAATATATCTTAAATTCTTATCAAGCTGATTTTCCATGCTTAAAGTCAACACTTTAAAAAAAGCTATCTTAGAAATAAGGAATTTATTTTATCTAAGCTTTCGACTAAAATTGCAATGCAGGTTCAAGAGTTCTTGGAAAGCTTAAAAAAATAAAAACTGATTCCAAGTGTTAATCCATAAATATGAAACTTTCTTTTGACCCTTACCCTGTAGTGGTCTGGAGTTACTAATGGGGTTAGGATTTCAACTCTTAATGGTACTTGGTGCATTAGTGTTTGGTATGCATGGAATTCAGCATTCAGTTTAATAAGTGGTTGACATTGGTGATGTCCCTTAATTTGCTTAAATCTAATTGGCTCTTTTATCAGTCAAACCTGTATGGATTGGCAATTGATCAGAAAGGGTCAGCCATGACTGTGCATGTACTTAAAGCGCTGGAACCACCAGTTAAAGTCACTGTTGCATAATAAGAAGCTGAAACCATGAGAACAAATGATCTTCAGAGTCGGAAAGCAAAAGAAAGCGGAGAAGTTTTTCAGGATGTTCAAGTTCAGAACAAAGGCATTATGGAGTATATAAATTTTAAATACACTGCTTTTTGCCTCAAGACTTAAAGCTTTTTTTTTCCAGATGAACTGAAATCTTGTCTGAAACTGTCTTTGTTACATCAAAGAACAGCATAGAAAGCTAAAAGAGATGGAAGAAGCATAAAAGGGCATAGTTTAAAATGATTAGTGACAAATTTCATACTGCAGAGGTAGAAGTAAATTTTTTTGAGTTTTATATTTTTTCCAAAAAGAATAAATTTGTTCTATTTATCTTGTCCTAAACTGCTTTGGTAGAAGCTGTAAAAAAATAATATACTAGCCAGTGCTTCACATTAATTTGAGGATGCCAGCCAGTAAAAGATCTGGAAAACAAATTGTTTTAAGATTAAATTAACTAGATAAATGAATTTAAGTGATACAGAGGATATAAAACTGCAAAATACTGGGAGACAATCTTTTGCACAGAGTTCTTGGTTATACATTTTTCTCCTCAATGAGTGCTGTTTCTGATGTAGTGGCACATAGAAGACCCCATTATTTTAGAATTGCTTTGTAATAAGGGATGGTGAGCTGGCAGAAAGGAAATTTGCAATCACTGCTGATAATAGCTTATACTCTAGTTAAATCCATTTATTCCCTTCTTCTGGCCACCAAAACTCGAGTATGGAAGGGAATGGGAAGGAGATGGATTATCTTGAAAAAATAGGTGCAAAAAGAAGGACAGGCTGCCATGCTCTGATGGGAAGCAGGAAGGTGGAGGCTCAATCATCACCTATGAAGCAGGAAAAAGGACTGGGATTCCAGTCATGACAAGAGGTCTGAAGACTGTTGTGGATGCTGATTTTGTATCACATTGCAGAGTTATCTCCCTGTGGATTCTTATACTGGGGATTACAAACCATTAACTTGGTGCTGATTTAGCTACAGAAGAGACCCTCAAATAATTGATACATGCTTCCTATGTAAAACATAAAAGGAAAGATACTCTGAATAAGAATTGCCTAAGTAGTGAAGTGCCTCTTTAAACTCTGCCATGATTTATTAAGTATGTTGTTCGATTATGTGCTCTGTCCGTGATTTGCACAACATAGGAATGTCTAGCAGGGAAAGATGTAAGATTTTGCCTTAGACCCTTAAGCCCCTGTTTCTGTGTAGAAAACTGCATGCCTTTGCCCAGGCTTCTTCTCAGCAGCAAAGCTTGAGCCTACATACCTGTAGCTGTTGATGTTTGTTCAAGATCTGCAGGAGATGGTGTCCTGCAACCAGAGGATTTCAGCCCCTGTTAGTTTAAGTTGCAACACCTCGGAGACTGGATTATATCAATATCAATTCGGATATTGAACCTCATCATAGGATCTCTGATCTAATTATGCAAACAAGTAGGAACTGTATCATGCAACTTATATTCACATCTGAAAGCATTTGTTCATGCAAGTTGATGACTGAAGCCAGCAGGCCTCCTTAGAGGAATGAATATTCAATAAACAAAGCAAACTGATGCTAAGTCAGAATAATTTAGGAAGAAAAATCAAACTTGAATATGCTAGAATTTTCCCTGTGAGACAGATTTGTTTTCCCATTTTTCCTAGTACCACATTGAGTCACACCATAAAATTTGTTTTGAAGGAATGTCCTTTGCGTCAAATTTCACTTATTTAATACATCAATTTTTTCTTCTCTTTTCCTTCTCCCTCTTCTCCATTTCCTCTCTCCCCCTTCTCTCTTTAGAGAAAAATCCAAGAGGAAGAACCCAAGAGGATTCTTTTTTGCTATATCATTTGTGTTAACAGAAAGTTCTTACTGAAAAATTGTGACCATATCCTTTGTAGAGGTAGTTTAAGGAGATAACAGGATAGAGTAGGGAGTGGGAAAGAGTTCTCCTGCATCTCTCATCAATGACCTGGCTAATTACAGTGTCAGTAGCAAGCCGCGTAAATTGTCCATTCCAGTTCCTTTTGTCCAGAAAGATGATATCATGGGGATATAAGGGTAGGATTGCAAAACTGCTTGGGTGGAAAACTGGGAGTTGTTCTACTGAAAGAGTAATTCTTCTCTAATCTCTGCAGTATTGAACTGATTGTCATTTTCATTAGTGCTATTTTCTTCCTTTATTCCCCTCTCCCAGGCTCTTCAGCACACCTTTTATTGAGCTTGTACTGTGTCTCTTCTTGATTTTGGGTGCATGTTTTAGAATGGCAAGTGATGAGAGAAATAAGTCTCATTTCTGAACAGTTGTCTGTCAGGGTCTGGCAATGGGAGGCACAGAGGTGCCCTCTTTGCTGCTCACTTTCCTAAATTGCAGCCAGCTGGGGCTCAGCCTAACTCCACACCTCATAAAGGTTGTTTTAAATTGAAGCTTAGTATAAGTCCCTACTCATAAAACAGGGGAGTTTTGCCAGCAGGCAATGACACTCCAACTATATCCTTTTCTTCTGATTGCCTCCTTCTCTTTGCCTTTGCACCCTTCTCTTTTGGGGCTGGGCAGATCTCCTATAGTTCCTGCTGTGCTCTTTCCATGCTTCAGACACAGGGCACCTGCATTTATCAGCTCTTTGGTTGCTTTGTCTCTTCTCTACCAAAAAACCAGCTATTTTAGTTGCCCGGAAGAACATGGATGTGTTTGCTAGCTTAGGGAGAGCTGGATGAGACAGGGAAAACTATGCAACAGCTAATTGATCATCTATAAGCTGGCAATTAACCTCACTGAAGAGGTCTCACTCAGGTCTTTCCAAAACCTTTGCCCTAGTGTGAGATCCAGACTGTGCTTAAGACCTCTCAGAAGAAATCTGTGCTAGAGAAGACTCCATGTTGAAAAACTACAGCTTAATTGTACTTCAGAAGTACAGAAGAATATATAAAAATGGGGGAAATGGGCTGTTGTGAAATTTCAAGGTAGATCATTATTTAAAATTATTACCTACCATTACATTAACCTATTTCAGACCAATTTCAATTGTACACAAAAAAGAACACCATTTAGATGAAGTGTGGAATTTTTATTTAATCTCAAGCTTATTCACACTTGGGGTTTTTTTACTTTCGAATTTTCTTTTCATTCTAAGAAAATCTGAGCTAGAGTTTTCAGTACTGTAAGTAAAGTCAGCATTCTTTATGTGATAAGTTAGGTTCTGTTATAGGAATTCTGCAATAAAATGCTGTTGAAATGCCTGGTGAAAATGTAGAGAAGACATTTGAAAAATCACACCATGAATTTTGTCTTTAGAACCATTTTCCAGATATATGTAAGTACCAGGAATCCGATCAATTTCTGTGTTACTTTGCTACTAGGATTTGCACTGCTTTTCTAAAAAGCTCATGTTTTTATACTTTCTTTTTTTGACAACTCCAAACCCTGTAGGTTTCAGAACAAAATTTCATTTTTATTAACTGTGAGAAAAGGCAGATATCTGTGGATTGTTTGTTTGTTCATTGGTTTGTTGGGGGTTTTTTGTCCTGCCATTCTGTATTTTTGCACTTGAAGCATCTAGATTATGGGAGTTAGCCTGGTGATCATAAAGCATTTCAGTGAAGTGGCAAGGTTTGAAGGTTTGAGCCCCTTTGCAGAGGGAGGCCCTTTCAGGAAGTTTTGAAGTTCCTCTGCCTGCAATGAACTCTCTACACCTCCAGCAAAGTTCTGTCCCCCTGTTGCATATTTGTCACATTTCCACATTAGGGAAAAAAAAAGCTTCATGGGGGAAAAAATTAAGGGTTTTTTTAAGACCTTGCTGAGGTTTAAATGCAGAGGGAATCAAATCACTGTTCTTTTCCTCTCTTTAGCTAGGGACAAAATCAGAGATGGTCTTTTTTAAACATCAGGACCATAAAAGTGCTTTTGCTTTTTTTTGCTGGTTCTATTTACAGTTAAAAATTACTCTCAGTAACTCCATTTTGGGAGTCTTCTCTGTAGTTTGGAAAAAGACCTGAAATTGAATTTTAAAAAATCTGAAACTTTATGTCTGAATTCTTAAAACCCTTTGCAGAAATGAAGTATTTTTCCTTCATATAGCTAGTTATTTGTTCTGGTAGTGTTTTGACTTTTCCCTCCTTTTTCTTAGTGTAGCACTCCTCATTCTGCTCCATCTATGTAGTTACGTTTAGGTTTGTTGGCTGAGTATCTAAGGAGAAATAAGCTTCTCTATAAAGGGGGAAAGGGAGAGGAAATAGAAGTTGAGTGAGAATCACTCATTAGAGTCACCACTTCTCAGGTGCTTCTATAACACAGTGTTGGTGTATGCTACCCTCTTTCTTTCAACAAAGGCAGCTGTAAGAGTCTATAACCCTTAATGATTGATTCCTGACATTTGACAGCTTTTTCCTCATTGTTCTTTTCTTTCTGAATATTATTTTTTATCTGCATGCATGTGCAGGTGCACACACACAAAAATGAATATGATACATCAGTATATGCATGTTCATATATACATGACTGCTTTCTGTGTTTTTTTATCTTTGGAACTCTATGAAGAGCATGCTTATTCCTCTGACAAAGAAATACTATGCTCTTAGATTAATTTCAGCTGAGTATAATGAGAAAGGGAATTAATGTATTTCATGTTACAGCGGGATATGCCCAGTATTGAATTATATTAATCCTTACTGTTTGTATGCTGTCCTATTCACTTTTATGATTTTTATGAATATATCTGCTAATTCAGATTTCCAGTAGGCTTCTCAGGTGACTGAGGATTGCTATTCCCCTTCTACAGATAAAGGGAGGCATGTGTTAGCTACGGAAGGTAAAAGAAAATTTTATATTCTTCCTCATGCTGAGAAGTATAATATACATGTCACAAAGTTTGTCAGCCTTTCTTCTTGTCTCTTAGCTTATGCTGGGGGATTGCCTCTCTGTGAAAGGTGTCACCACAGTTTATGCAGCCAGTGTGAACAGAGAAAATGTGTGCATTCAGGATGACAGATTTTAGATTATCTAAACGTTTCTAATAACACATATACAAAGAAAAGAAGTGGAATAAGTGAAGAGATGGCATTATATAAAGAAAAAATATTTCTCTTTCCTCTATTTTACTTTACATTGAAGTTGTAAGTACTCTTACATACTAAGTAGCCTGTTTGAGAGGGTTATTCATAAGAAATTGATAATGCTGTCCAAAATACTCAACTGATGGTTGTAATCTGAATTAATCAGCTGTAAATTTTCTGTGTTGAGGATTTAGCCCTATATTTTAAAAATGAATGAAGGAGAGGCAGTTTCCCCTGGCTCTTCACTTTTTGTCAAAAGGTTGAAGAAAATCTGTATTTTAGAGAGTAGTATGTGTATTTTGGAGTAAATGCTCTGAAATGTCTTATGGCACAGAAGGCAAAACATTCAGCCTGGTTTGGGTTTGAATAAAGCAGGATGGTGTTACAAAGACTTTTAATCAATTTGGCTGCCTGATTTTGAACAAGACGACAGTAGTCAAGGTCTTTTCAGTAAAAATACTTGTGAAGAGGTCATACATTGTTGTATATAGACACACTACCACCAATTCCAGTGGATTTATGTGTTCTTCACTATTATCTAAGGATTCATATATATAATTCATATAAATAGTTTATTTGTTAAAAGTGTCTAGAACATTAACTCATGAGTGGCTACTTAATAATGCTGTATGAACATTCCTATGTGGATAGCTTGACTATCAAAGGTTGCAATCCTTTTACCCTATTCATCAGAGAAGTGAACTGTATATTTTGAACAGATAATTTCTGTGTGGAAATAGTCTTGTGTGAATTGCTTTTTATTCGCCCTAAATATTAAATATTTTGTTTCAGTATATAACACCTAGATCATATTTCTGTCAATCGACCAATCCATAAAAACAGTCAGGGATTTTTGCCACAGTTAGGTGGAATGGAGGTGTTACCTTTCATATTCTTTCATAGCTTATCTCTGTTAGAACAGTGGCTGAAAAAAATAGATCTGGATCATTCATCCTGTCTCCCAGTTGCTGGGCAGCGTACTAATATCTGGGTTCTTAAGCAGGGAATGCAGAATACCGTCCATCTGTCCTGTTGAAACTCTGCTGTTGGGTGTAGGGGAAAGTCTCATTTACTGGGGAAAAGCGAGCAGGTGCTGTTGTAACCCGGGGCTGATGGCACTTCCCAGGCTGGGGTGAGGCAGTGTGCATGGCAGCAGCACGGAGGGCAAGAGGAGAAGGTGCTGAGTTCTGGGCGTTCGTGGCTGTGGATGTTGTTTGTTCATCAGTGCAGATACTCAGCGTGAGCGTCAGAATGTGATCCTATTGCTATTTTCTAATACAGCTTAATTGATTGATACTGCAGCTGTTGGACTGGATTGTAACGTGAAGTGACAGCCATAGCATTGCAGTTGGCATTTGGAGGAGTGATAAGAATTCTTGTTTACTTTGTAAATGTGGTAGTTCAGATTTGTCAGCCTTGGCCTCATGTGTTACATAAGAGAATAATACACAGTGTTTTGTTGTTATTTTTCCTAATTATATCAGTTTTATTTCCAGAACTGAATTTTTGATTCTTCTCTTTTCCATTGTGCAGATCATACCCCCAAGAGTTTTGCACGTTGATCAATGGCAGGATTCGGTTATATAGGAAAAAACACTCCATACTAGTAATGATGACAGATACAATTAAATTAATTCTTTGCTGTCTCCTTTGATGTACACAGATTTTCCCCATTAATATTGATGGACTTCATAGTCACAAGCACATATTGGGGGTAGGGTGGAGAAAGCCCCTGAATGTTGTATTTTGTTCTTTGTGGAGCTGACTATATCACTTTATGCTTAAATGTAAGGAAAGCTGCTGACAGTTTTGATATATTAAATTATAACTGAGAACTAATTCAGGGATCAAAGATGCTCTTTGGGAGACATCACTTTACTGGTAGGAAAAATCATTACCTTTTTTCCCAGTCTCATGTATTTGTACTGTATGTCTTGGAAATATCATTCCCTACAGTTTCTGAATCTTGATGTTTAATTTAACGCAAAGGTCTTTGAGCAGCACAATGGGAAGGGGGGCTTCTGCTACTGAAACCCCATAGAAGGAAATTGAAATGTACATGTTTTTTCTCATTTATCAAAGAAGTGCAAAAATCTAAACTGACATTTTATATCAAATGAATTATGAACTGTGTACCTCGTACCTAAGGGAACAACAACTAAATTAGACTTTTGTTAAAAAGGGAGAGAGAATAAAAATAGGCTTTTAATAAAATATACAGTCATTTTTGGTATTTTTTCTGAATCTGACATGTACTGTACTTTGTAGACAAAACTAGAGAATGTAGGCTACTTCAAAGTCTTTATACTTTGAATGCCATGGAGTGGATTGAGAAGCAGGTTAAGATGACACACAAAACAGAGTTTCTACCTAATACATATTGTTGCTTTGATATTTTTGTTTTCAGCCTTGTCCAACTCAGGTGAACAGGAAAAGATAATATGCTTTTTAATAGCATGAAGATTGGAGCAAAATACTTTATGGTTCGTTAGGGATTTTTTTAGGTTAGTTGGGTTTTTTTTTAACTTCCATTTGTGAGAATATTGTTGCTACTGAAACAAACTCCCAGGGAGCAAAATTTTACAAGACACTTGATGGAACCTTAAGAAGTCAGTTTTCAAAGAATTATGTACCCGGTATTCTATCGGCTGGACTTCTACTGTCTTTAGGTGAACAACATTTCTTGCAAGCAACAACAAGACTCCCAGTCTGTAAAGTTAGAGTTTTTGACTCATTTTGACAATGAGTCAAAGTCTCTTTGTGATTAGCATATATATCATAAAGAATTAAGTAGTAGCTGTAAACAAAAGCTAACTCTGTTGCCTTAATTACTAGGAGCAGAAACATCAGGGAACCTCTTTTCTTCCTCTTTCTGCAAGTAAGGAAAGTATTTGAGAGGGAGAAAGTCTGTTCTGGCTGCAGTTGTTTTGTGGCCAAAAGGTAGTCCAGTGACCTGGATCTCACAGATACCTGTAGGATATTCAAGATATAATAAGATTGCACCACCCACTGTGCATAGTGGCTCCCTAACACCAGCTAATCTGTCATCTTGTCAGATCCATTTTCTATTTATGGGCACTCTCAAGCTTAGTTTCCATCAGAAATGGTAGTATTTCACACCATCTATTATGTACTGCAGAGAAATTTATGGATTAAAAATAACTAGTGGTAATTTTATTGTGGAGCTAATTTATTTGCACCCCTGCATTGTTCTCCAGTCTGTACATACAGGGGTATGTAAACTGAGGCTTCTATCAAAATGCACGTCAGCTGGAGTTGTCTACTAACAGGGCAGCCTGTTCTTTAACAGTCCCCCAGCACATCCATACTGCAGGACTGCAGTATGAAGACACTTATGTAATGAGACTTCTTATTTAGTGAGAACATTCACGTGTTTTCCAGTGTCTCATTTTCTTTAGCATTCAGTTGAGGTCACTGTATTTTCTTAGTTTCTTTTGCCACGTTGGATGGAGATCTGGAATTATAGAATCATTTAGGTTGGAAAAGACCTTTAAGACCACCAAGACCAACGATTAACCTAACATGACCAGGTCCACCACTAATCCGTGTCCCTAAGCACATCTGCACGCCTTTTAAATACTTCCAGGGATAGTCACTCCACCCCTTCCCTGGGCAGTCTGTTCCAATGCTTGACAACCCTGTATAGCTAATAATCATTTGCAGAACATTTTTTATAACTAAATAATCATTTATTGTCCTAATAGTAGTTCACCTTTTTATAGTCCTATTCAAAGTCGTCTACTTTCAGAAAATTTACATTTCAGATAAATCCTTGTGATAAATATAATGAATATCTCTCAGAAAAAAATTAAGCTTTCAACATGGAATAAACATTTAAGCACAATCATTTCACACAATGCTTGCTCCTAAAATAAACAAATACTTACAAAGCTGACTATTTTTGCTGATGTTATTTAAGATGAAGAAATTGAGGCAAAAAGTTGGAACACTTTCCAAGGGCTGCTTAGCACATTACTGGCTGAAGTGGGATCAGGTCTTTCTCGATCCATCTGCATGTACCTGAGTATTTGGAATACAATATATCATTGTCATCTTGAAACAGTCTTCAGTTTTTATTGTTTTGTGGAACTGTTTATTAATTATTTGATTAGAATTGGCATCAGATTAAATATTTTATTCTGCCTTTGTAGTCTCTTGATATACAAAGCATGACTTTCTGCCCTGCTAAGTGAGGATTTACAGGGCTAGATGTTGATTCAGTAGGTTGCAAGTGGAGTGCTTGCCCCCTGAGGGTCATATTAAAGCTCGAGAGGAGATTTTTGAGCAACACTGCATCTTAAAGACGATATATCAAGCTGATAGATACATGGCTCTTCTGTTGAGAAATTCACAGTAGAATTATTGCTTGTTGCCAGTTATTACTTGGGTAGTAAGGAGTCTCTCGGGAATATGGATTGGATAAAAAGGGTTAAGTTGGGGGAAATGTTACACTGAAGACCTTGGTGATGAGGAATGCTTGAAATAGTCAGAGGATGTTTTGTGTGCAAATTAGAATTACCATTTTGGGGGGTAAGTGCTCTGCAGTTTTAATGAGCAAATCGTGATTAGTTTAATAGAGCACCTTTCTCATTATGACTCAGCAGAGACTTGACAATTTATTTGCTGTACCCTCCTGCCCCCCTGCCCCATTCCTTTGGAGAACACTCACTCGTACATCGCTGAGGAAATTCTCTGTGGGCTACAGGAAGCCTTTCAGATAAATACAATTGCTGTATATTGTAACACGTTGGTTTGAAAGTAGTGGGCTTGGCTTGTTCTACAGGTCACTCGACTTTCACAGGAGAGATTTGTCCAAATTTTCTACTCTTCCCTATGCTGTGCTTTTGTTGGTCGAAGAGATTTGAACATTTAGCCGAGATTACCTACGCCATTAAAATAACATCCACACTGTGGAATTGTTATTGACATTTAGACAGCTACATCTTTGTTTTTTGATGAACACTCCTGTATCACTATAATAACCACCTCTATACATACATACAGCTTAATCGGAGCTTTTACTTTGTAGATCTCAGAGAGCTTTACAAAGAAGGATAAGTATTATTATCTCCATTTAACAGATTGGTAAATGAAAGACAAAGGTGAAGTGATGTGTCCTGAAAGAACTGCAAATAAATTTAACGCTTTTGCCTCCTCAGTGTGTTGCCTCACACTGTCTCCTCAATAACATGAACTTTTAACTTCCTGGCTTAATTGCTAGGTTGGCTAATTAGATTCATTTTTAGATGTAGCATTTTTTGCTGTGTAGAATTTCTGTGTGAACATAAAAATCTGATGCATTTTAAGTTGCAGACAGTTTAGTTTAAAAAGTCTAGGTTTGAAGGGATATCGACTCTTCCTGTTGGTGTCAGCTTAGAAAAACTCTTAAAAACCCCCATCTAAAAATTTTTACGTTAATCGCTTCATCTTTCTTGTGCTGTCTCTTTGCCTGTTAACAACTTCAGGAACGACCTTATAAAGGATGCCAAAATAATGCATTATTATCTGTGAGTACTGTACTTTACATCCGCAAGTTTTAAAATCTCTTATTGCTCAACTTAAATCCAACACTGCTTATGTTGCTGCTAAACAGAACAATGTTATGTAAGGTAAATAAACATATTCTCCATTTTACTGTGAGAGAGAACTTCATGTGCAGAGACATTTGGTGTACAAATGTTTGTTTTTGATGGCTCAGCTGGAGGGATATTGGGGCTGTTTAAGTTAAACCAGCCACCTTCTTCCCTCTGAATTGAGGTGCTCACAAGCACTTAATTGGCCTTGGAGGTGTTGCCGTGGCATTTGCAGACCATGAGTTACGGTAGTCTCAGAGATTTTCTGGATTTGGAAACAGGACGATTTTCAGGTTTAGTTGAGATTTACTGGAGCCTTATTTCCTACATGTAGATAGCAGCGGGAAGGAACATCCAAACACAGTCAGGCTGGCTCAAGCCCCCATATTATATGTTTTCTTTTTTGCAGTGACAGAGAGGAGCAGAAGGGAATGAGGGAAGCTGGAGATTCTGTTCTACTTCATCTTGTCCTGACAAAAACAAGGAGGGCTGTAGGGCTTGGGGCCAACTGTCAGAAGTACCTGATAATAACTCCAGCACTCCAGAAGCCAGCTTTTAGTAAAAATTTTGGATGAGAACTGACAGACCTTGAAATTAATGTAAAGGGAACAAGTCTCTTAGGTTGAAGCAAGACATGTCTTGTGCCTTTTCCTGTAATACAGTTTGGATCAGGAGATGAAAAATGTTGAAGTTCCCCAGATGTATAATCAGAGTAAAAATATCGGATGCTAGTTCACATACCTTTTAAGGTATATATCAGTATAAATAAAAACTATTATATGTGACTGATGTCTTTCTTTTTTGGAGTCGATGCATCCTTTCACCTGTCTCAGGGAGAGAATGGCTCAGACAGTGTATCACAAAGTCTGTTTCTTCCCTCTTAGTATATATACAGGTGGTAAATGAAAATCATAAAGCTTACTGTAAATTACTGTTTGCTCATCTTAAAACTTACAACTTAGGCCCTGAGGCTTACAACTACACTTTAAGTTAGAGATCTGTGAGGCTGGTTTTTCTCCAATAGAGACAAGAAGAAAATAACAGCAATGAAGAAAAATTTCTGTTGGAAAGACCAAAGGAAAAAAGCAAATGGTAACTACTAGACCATGAAAAGCAAAACTATTATACAAGAGTTTAAATGACAAAGGCAGTAACTTTCCAGTGTTTTAACTCTAGAAGAGAGCTACAAAGCAATGGCTACAGATATGTGTTATGTATAAAAGTTACAGATGTGTTTAAATACAGAAAGTTTCTTCAACAGATTGATTTCTTGTTAAAGAAAAAACAAAGCCATAAACTCACAGGTGTAAATTGGCATAGTTCTTTTTACTGCATGCAGTGAAATTTGCAGCACTTAAAGGTCATTGGTGGTATCATTACTGACACATGTTGATCTGCAGTTCCTTGGACTTCATAAAAATTAATTTCCTTAACAAAACAGTGGGCTAGAGACTATTTTGATTTCTACCTAAAGATGTTCTTAACTTAATATTTCTTTTGTTTTCTTTTTAAATTATTGTTAATTTGTAAGGGTGAGAAGGTATCTGAATGAGAAAAAGTCTGATCAATTTTACTCATGCTGGGTAACATTTCTGTGAGCATTTCCTTAGTTTCTCAGGGTGGCAGAGCTGGGCACAGGGAGAAGTAGATAATATTTGAACAGGTGGTAGAAAATATGTTGTTTCTGAATTACTTTTGGTGTTTGGAGGTTTGCTTTTAGCAAGATGATATTCACATATTGGAAAGAAGAAAATTAAGAATCAGCATTGTTCAGTAGTGAAAATGTTAAACTAAATGGACCATGTTAACATTACTGTTGATCCTGAGGAACAGTTTTTCCAGTATATGGAGCATTTTGTTTCCACACGGCATATGTTCTCCGTGGTTTTCTCTGCTCTAATTCATCCATGTTTTTCAACAGCTCCAGATGGCGTGATGCCTCCAAGGCTTTCATCTGCCACTCCAACCAGTCTTCAGGTTGTCTGGTCTACACCAGTTCGCAACAACGCCCCAGGCACGCCCAGCTACCGACTCCAGATGCGGCGGAGGCGTTCTGCTGGTGACATTTTAGAGTACGCAGAGTGTAGCAAGACCACCATCCACTGCTGGGCAGGAAAAGTCCCGTTACCTTGAATACGGCTCACCTTTAGGGTGGCTGGTCCTGTTACAAGACATAATGTTTTAGTCTTTCTTGACGTGCTGGGCTGTGTTCTGAAGTAACTCGTGCTGTTTTTCTTTGCAGTTTGCTTCCCAGCCCTACTGCTTCCTTGCAACACAGGGTCAGAGACCTGCAGCCCTACACTGAGTATGAGATGAGAGTGGTTGCTTCCAATGGTTATGGCAATGCTTATAGCAACTGGACTTCAATGACGACAGCAGAGGACAGTAAGCAGTCAGATCTTACTTAACTTCCTTTAGCAGAAATATAAATAACAGTCCAGCTGCCATTGTACATTATTTCTTTAAGTTATCTAGCTTTCTCAGTTATATAGCAGTAATGTATTTATTTCCTTCCCTAGTATTAATTTGAAGTAAAAACTCCTGAAGGATCAAGTATCTGTTGTCTTACATATTCATTTAAAAATATGGATATTTACATCTATATTTTGTGAAGCAGTATCTTATTTCTGTGTATAATATCCCTCTAGCAATATATGGTTAGTTTAAGATACACTGCTAAGTACAGCTTTATAAGTGGTGTTCCTTTATATTCAGGGACTTGATTCTGATTTCAGTCATATCAGAGAAAATGAGTTGAAGGTAATAGTATACGACAGTTGTCTTATCTCTGTGTTGAGAATACTCAAGCCACCACAGAACTTTTCATTCCCAGTGATCTTTGTTTAATTCAAAGTGGTGACCTACTGGTCTGAAATTGGGTTTGTCACTGTCAATCCTATCACTTTCATTGTTAATAGTTCTATGTTCTGCAGTCTCACTCCCCACAATTTGTTTGAGTGTCCCTTGATTTAGCAAACAGCTGTCAGTGTACAGGTACAACTGGTTAGTTGACAAGATAGGAGTTTGCACCTGATTCAATATGTAAGCAGAAACATATGACAAAATTTGAGCTTGTTGTTCATAATACAAATAGAAAACACACAATTTCCAGGGTTTTTTTAAGAAACTGAGCTGTTAGCTTTCTTGTGCAAAGTAGCAGAATATTTAATATTGGTTTAGCAAATACTTAGTGCTGGTGATGCAACTGCATTTTAGTCCCTTCTCTAAATGGATGGCTGTCTATGTTGAGAAGACATTGAGCAGAAAATGTGTTTTCCCACAATTGTAAAACATTTTTTCTTTGAAGCTGAGCAAATGATTCAGAACAGAAATTTATCTGATAAATTCATTTAAGCTCCAAAGGTATTAATGCTTCTATGAACACACTACCTATGAGTAAACATAAGTTCTGAACTTGGTCTTGAGACACCAGACCTGTTATCTACCTGTAGAAATCCTTGTTGAGATTCAGTTATTTCATTACATTGTTTGCTAACAAAAGTGGATACAATATTATTGAACTTGTCTGTATTCATAGTCAAAATGCAACCAGTCTCCTATGACTATTTTGTTCAAATTGGAATAATTATGTAGGTCTGGTCTGATAGTTCACACAGTGTTAGTTTTCACATAGAAGGAGGACAGAAGTACATTTCAAAGGCATTGCTTCTTACTAATATAAAAATTATTTTTGTGCAAAATAGAGGATGTACAATTTTAAAATTCTCTTTTGGGGAGCTAGGGTGGAAAACCTACACAGGTGATGCATTCCTTTATAGTCTATTCGAGCACAGATGTAGGCCACCTGCTGCATAGAACTTGGATGGTCTGTGTACACTAGCATGAAATACTACCCTTTGCAAAACCTTACTACAGATATGCCCCGAGTTAGTGTGGAAGGTAGATGTTGCCAAAGGAAACTTAAGAACAAGAAAATGAAAGTATAATGCTTCTGCCAGTGTTTATGCAATTAAAATATTTCGAGATTGAGAAACAACTCGCCTCTTTGGCTGTGGTACAGCATTTTGTTCCTTAGCTTGAAACAAACTTCCGTAGTTCACTTAGAAACTCCATGTCTCCAAGGCAAAATTATTTTCCTTAAAATGTCCTCCTCCATTTGTATCGATATTGCTGGCAAATTTATGCCAATGTATCCCCAATATACAAAAACACTTGTCATTTAAAAAAAAAAAAAACCAACTGTCACCAACTTTCAGTGGTGACAGAGGACTCCGTGGTGTCATTGTGGAGAGCTGCCATCTGTGAAAGGATATTCAGCTCAACTGCTTAAGACTGAATGATTGTCGTTGGGTCTATACAGTACTTTTGTCAAGGTTTCAACATGTTTCTTTGAAACTACCTACACCGACAGTTTGCTGCAAAAGTACACTTAGTTCCTGGCCCTGCTAACCAACAGACTTTGACTTTTTAAAGTACAATTTAACAGTGGAAATTTCCCATATTTCTTACTCTGTTGAAATAGATGTGTGTGTACATGTTCTTATTGAATTTTATTAAGTGAATATATGTCTTTTTTGTTTCACCAAAGCATAAAGTATCTGTAGGCAAAAAATATAAGCATGTGTGTGTCTGTGTGCGCACACTTTACAGCAATACATGTAAATCAACACATCCACTTTTAAAGTCAGTAGAGTTCCAGTAACATAAGCTGATGATTTTACAGTATATCTGCATATTATATTTTATTTATGATAAATACCTAGTAAAATAGGAGGGTATTGGGAATTATTAAGGAAAAATTAGAAAATGCTGCCATAAAAATCTGTTGTATCTGACAATGAATTGTCTTAATATACAGATTATTAGGTTTGGGGTATTTTTTTAATGCAAGGAAAAAATGCAGTAAAGAATTTTCAAGTACTTCCATTTACGTGATTGTGACACTAATAACTGATTCCATGCATTTTTTAAATTTTTAACCTGCCCATGCCAGATAACAATAATGTACATAACTATGAATATTTTAAAACCTGCTAAACATGCATTAATAAAAGATGTTTGTTCCAGTGATCTTGGTAAGTATAGCATCAGAATATTTACTGCCAGAATATCTACAGATAGAAACAATTGCTGAAGTTTCTGGGTTAGAGCTTGCTTTCAGTAACTTGAATGTAAATTTAAGATAGCTCTCTTGAAATCAGTGTAATGACCACTGAACTGAGAGGTCAGTATATACCATTGAACTGAGAGCAGAATTTCATATGTTGCATTCAGAAATAAAATGAAATCATCTAGATATAATAAAGGAGATACAAGTTAGGTTTTCCCTTTAGATATGGCAAGCCTTTGAGCTCTCTGCCAGTTGCAGAGGCATTGGTTACGGTTACCTGAAGCTGCCCCAGTGACAGCTGCTGGGTTCTAAGGGTGTAGATTTAGGACTTGCAAAATTTTATTGGCTGATAGCAGTCCACACAGTGTAATTTTTGATCAGAGGGATATCTCCCAAATGGGAAAGCTGCTTTTTCCAGTGCTTGAGAAAATCCACCATGACTTGGACAAGTTTTAAGATAGCAAAATTACTACTTTAAAGAAAAGCTTCCTGTTACTTTATTAGCTTTTGAACACCCTGGAGCCTGTCTGCAGCCCAGTGAGGTGGCTATAGCAGGACATCTCAGTCACCGGCATGTTCTCTGCAGTGGCTATATTTCAGTTCTGTGGATCAATGTACAACTCCAGTATGGAGAGCTCTTACTAAAGGCCTTTTAAAAGTGTCTGGTTTGCACTAGGATGAAGAGAAGATTTTGAGAGTTGCCTAGGAGGCAGTCCAATTTTTTATTTTTTTATTTCTTTATTTCTTGCATAAGTGACTGCAAGTCCATCTCTTTTATACGTAGCAAAGATTTAGGCCAACCAGCGTTTCTTCACAATAAGTAAGGTCAAAAGCACACAGTAGTCACTGGAGATCATTATGTATTGAAGTTGCTGGAGATAAAAAAGCAATTAAAAAAAAAACCACAACTAAAAGAGAGCTCCTGCAATGTATCAGCTGAGCTATGCCCCTCTGGCATGCTTTGGTTCCAGGATGAAAAGCCCTAATCAGAGGGGGGAGATCTCATCACAGTCTAAACTTCCTCACAAAGGGAAGAAGAGGGGCAGACACTGATCTCTTTGGCAACCAGTGACAGGACACGAGGGAATGGCCTGAAGCTGTGTCAGGGGAGGTTTAGGTTGGGTATTAGAAAAAAGTTCTTCACTTAAAGGATGTTTGGGCACTGGCACAGGCTCCCCAGGAAAGTGGTCACAGCACCAAGCCTGACAGAGCTCAGGAAGTCTTTGGGCACCACACTCAGGCTCATGGTGTGACTCTTGGTGATGGTCCTGTGCAGAGCCAGGAGCTGTACTTTGATAATCCTGATGGGTCCCTTCCAACTCAAGGTATTTTGTTATTCTGTGATTCTCTTAAATCTTCCTGCTGTAGACAATAAGGAGAGGCAATGCAGAACAACTGAGTAAATGATGCAGTTTGCCACCTTTGGAAGCCCTTGCTTTCTCTGCCGATGATATTTGTTGTCTGAGAAGACAGGTCTCCTACTTTAGCTATGTAAGTTAGGTCCGTATAATTGAGGTATATAAACTAATCCATAAATAGTTGATGTGGATGTGTGCACGTGTGCTCAAGAAAGAAAGATGGAAACTGAAGCAAGAGAAGACAAAACCTGGTGAGGTGATAAAGGGAGGAGAAATCATGTGAAATACCTGACAGAGTGAGTAGCAAAAGGACAGAGCAAAATAAGCTGATGTAGCAGTGGCACACATGAAAAGGTGATCATATGATGCCTAGTGCACGCTGCCCGTGCATGCCTACAGATTAGGAATTAGAACTTTATCGACTGGTAGAGCTGAAGTTCTGCAACCAATGTGCACTTGGAGCAGGAGAGGGCAACAAGTCTGAATACTCTGAAGACAGCTCTTAATACATATTTGAAGGGGTTCATATGGATTGCATGTCATTGCATGAACAGCTTAACGACTTTTGAGTTCTGTGATCTCATGTGATAAAAGATTCCTGTGGTCCCTTGTGCCTGGAGCTACACAATTTGGATATGCTGCTGGGTACAGTCAGTAGTATATGAAAGACACTACATTTTGTTAATATGTATAATTTCATTGTCTGTGTTCCTGAAAAGAGTAAATGATTCAAGAGTAAAAGGCACAGAATTTTTATTCTGCTTAGTGAGAGAGTTTGCCAGCAAATCAGGTATTTCTCATTAGCTTTAAAGGGCAGTAGTGCAGATACTTGTCTTAGTATATTAAATGTAAATGTAGATTCCCCCAAAATACATCCATGAGAGTATAACTCCTTGCTTTCCAAGTCTCACAGGAAGTAAACAAATGTGTGGTTCTACTCAGGGAATTAAAAAAGAATAATGACAGTCGTGTCCCTTTCTTTGAAGTCAAGTCTGAACTTTTAAAGCAGATGAGCAAAACAGCCTACTGTAAAAGATAATTTCATTTGCCAAAATGAAACTACTTTCTAGTATTAATACTGTAATGAAATGGTTTGAAATATGAACTAAGAATCTTAAGGACAAAGATGTCTACCTTTCCCATCTTTAATAGTTATTTCTATAAACAATTACATCCATGTAAAAAGCTTTATGATTTTATTTTCATCATTGACAGGCTGAGCTGTGTAGCTGTCATACTTTGCAGTCTTCCCTCCAGTGACAACCACATTGACAACATGTTATACTCCACATTGATTTTACAGTTAAGGAGCTGATTGTGATATATAGGGATTTTAAGAATTCAGCTGAGAGGATGACTTTTGCCTTTTATCATTCCATTAAAATTTTATAACCATCTTTTTCATGTCATTTCATCCATGAATTCTTACTTTAGAAAGTGATAGCTACTGCTGCGAGCATAACTTTTTTCATGTTCAGAGCTTTTTATTGTATTAGCAAACTATCCCAATTATAGTTAATACTCATGTTTTACATAATTGTGGTGACCCTTTCAACCAAGCACTACCGTGCTAGTTGATTTGTACATAGAATTAGATGATTCTGCTTGCCATTTAAAAAGAAGCTGCACTGAATGAGTGTTGAGGACCAGGATTTAATGCTTTCCCATCCAGTGGGGCCAATTAAGCATCTCTCAAACGTCTTGTTTGAACTCAGAAAGTCTTAAAAGTCTCTCTTTTAAAAGGGCAGTAGGGAATGTGTGGGTAGGTATGCTAGCTACCAAAATGCGGTTTTTTGAGGGGAAGGGGAGGGACTAGGGGGACCCAAAGCTGAAGTTTGACAGCTCCTCCCATACATTACAGATCGTCCTTAAGGAATAAGTCTGAACTCGGGGGGTGTAGAAGCTTAGGTTCAACTAATTACCATGAATGTTTCACCTGTAATGCCTGCAACTTATTCAGTAGGAGTAAAAAGACTTAACTGTTCTCTTACAGCAAACTGCTTGAATACTGGGGGGCTTTTCTGTTGAGTTTCCCTTCCTCCCTCCCCCCCCACTTCCTGCAGATGCTCGCAGTGCAATATCTTATTTACGAGGTATAATTAGATAAAATCCAAGTTTTTAGTTCAGTGGTAAATATGATATATCAGCTCCTCTCCCCCACTAAACTAGAATTTGCAGCAACTGATTTTCAAGGTCTTTAATTCCAAAGCAAATTCTCCTCTTTCCCTTCCACACCAGAAAAAAAATCCGGTTTACAGAATATAAATCTAATTCAGATTTACACCTCCACCTCTCCCTCTTTCAGTGAGGTCTAAATAATGGACCAAATTTTGTTCCAACTTACGACCTAATTGATTTTACCCAGGAGTACATGCAAATAGAATTTAATTACTCTTTACAACAGATCATCTTTTGTACTTGCAAATTCAAAGATCTAAATTAATCCTAGTGTGCACAAGCATTAAATGCAGAACTCCATCCTTATTGTCACTGTGAGTAGAGCAGGATATATGATACAGCTGAGCTTTATGGAGTTGCTTTGTGATGCATCATATAATGAAAGAAAAAACAGTTACTTTTCAAATTTAAAAGCAAAAAAAAAAAGAAGCTTGGTATCCCAATTTTACATCACTGTTTTCACACACATCAGCGGAATAATCCTGATTTACCTCTTTGTACGGGAGAGGAGAACAGGGACTTCTGACTGCTTCAGCTGTTACTCTGAAATGTAGAAGGAGCAATTCATTGTGCTGGATTTATTTGATTCCTTTTTTCCCCTCTCTCTCTCTTTTCCCTTAAAAATTATCAGGAATTATTTAACTTCTAGTGAAGTAAATTATTCTTTCTATAATGTGCCTTGTGGTTTGGACACCAGGAATTAAATAATAGTGTTGTTGACTACAATGGAATTCAGCATATGCTATGTCACCTCTCCTGAAGTCTTAGCACACCAACAATCACTAATGAATTTTAAATATTTGAACCCTTATAATTCCAAATGTAGGTCCCCTTTTCTCCCTCTCCCCCTGCAAATCCCCAAATCTAAAGCTATTTTAAACAATTACTAAATCCAAGTATATCTTTTTTAAAGATTTCCATGAAATGTAATGTTCACAGAAAAATCTCATAAATGTCAAAATTGCTATGGGCAGAATAGGGGGGAATATAGTATTTTCTTGATCTGCTGTAGCAATTTATAGATTTCAGGACGTGGTTTATAAGAATGCTAAATGTTCTGGAATTACAGCTGTTACTGATCAGTGATTGAGCCAGATTTGTGTTATTGCACCATGTTCTTGCTTGTACCTAGAGAGCAGTAAAGCCTCAATATAATAAAAAGCACCTGCATTTTAAATGAAATTTCAATTGAAAAACTTAACAGCCCTTCAAATTGCAGAATTTAACGCAGCCCAGTAAAGCTTAAATAACACTTTGCCTCCACAGGCTGAGGGTTTTGCATTCAAGGTGACTTGATTGTGTCGCATGGTGAAATTATTTACAATTAAGGAATTTCTCTGGAGGGCTGCAGAGTATTTGCTGTTCCACAACACCTATGCAGGCATATGGTCGGTCTTTTTCAGTATTCATGGAAGCTCCTGAACCTTTATGATAATTGAATCAGTTAGAGTGCTGAGTGGAGCAAGCATAAAACCTGTTAACCTAAAGGTCAGATCTGTGCATTGTTTATTTATCAGTAGGTGAAAGAGCTAAATCGGCAGCTTCTGTCACAGTCGAAGTAAAATATCACCTATAATATTAACAGGGAGTAGATAAATTGCAAAAAATGGATTAGAATTATAAACAGAACGAAGTAAAATATTGAATATATAATGAGAGATGCAGTAGGGACTTACTGAGCTGTAAAATACACAGCTTTGTTATGCCTGTGCTGTTGGTTGCAATTAGTAGCTAGTGCTCTAGAAAAACATCCCCAAAAGCTAGAACTGCAGGTCTACAGTGATACTGAGCCATACGTTTTCTCCTCATGCAAACAGCATTGATAGGGCACTTCTGAGACACAGGAGGAAAAAGGATGCAGAAGAGGAGGGAGGAAGGCTGGGATGAGGGAAGGTGAGGAGCTTGCCTTTGAGAGGACAGCCATATTCACCCCATGAATATTTGGGCCTACATTTTCCAAAGAAACAGGCTGTTTAGTAGATGTGAGCTCCTTTTGTGATTTTTGAACCTCATTTGGTGAGTACTTCTTGCTGATGCTGATTTTAAAAATCACAGACTATTAGTAATTTCTCTGTCCTGTCATTTTTTTTTTTTTTCTGTTACAGAGCCTGGACCTTTAGATCCACCACTTCTATTGGATGTTACAGCAAGGGCAGCAAGTATCACCTGGCAGCATCCTTTAAAGCCAAATGGCATCATCACTCATTATAATATTTACCAAAATGGCCAACTGCATGCTACAGTGCCAGGAACCACATCGAACTGCACTGTACAAGACTTGCATCCTTACACATTCTATATGTTTCAGGTAGAAGGATGCACTTCTAAAGGATGCTCTCTTTCACCCACAACCCCAGAAATACAGACTCTTCCAGATGCCCCTGAGGATATTCCTGCTCCAGAACTCTATTCTGATACTCCAACTTCTGTGGTCATATCCTGGCAACCACCTGCTCGCCCAAATGGTTTGGTGGAAAACGTTACAATAGAGAGGAGGGTGAAAGGAACAGAACAGATCTCAACTGTGGTGTCTGTCCCGCTCAGTCAGTCCATGAGCTACATTGACCAGAGCACTGCTCTGAGCCCTTGGCAGAAATTTGAATACAGAGTGCTGATGAGCACCCTTCACGGGGGCACGAACAGCAGTGCCTGGGCAGAAGTTACCACCAGACCATCAAGACCTGCTGGTGTTCAGCCACCTGATGCAGAAGCGTTGGGACCCTATTCAGTGAAGGTAGGAATAATTCTTATTGCCTCATGGCTTTAACATGTTTTCCTTGTAGCAACTGTGTATTTGAGAGAGACATCTACTGGCTGAGCCAACAGACTTCATTGCTGCAGGGGTAGTTGAATAATTAGTGTCTGTGCTTTGGCTCAAAAGCATTAGATTCCTTTCTGGTTTTTTGTTCCTTTAAACCAGCCTCTGGCATTATATTCCAGTTCATTTTCTTCCTTACACACCTGATGTATTTTCATTATTAAACTTGAATGATTACTTTTAACTCCCTAATCAGATCAGAAAATGACCTACTACCTTCTCCAAAATCTCAAGATTTCATGAAAATGCTAAGAAGTAAAAAAGGTTGCTTTTTTTTTCTGTAATTAAGTCTTCTGTATAATTATCAGATTTTTTTTAATGGCTAATGAAGAAAAGATAGCATTTTTGTTCTCCTGATTTACGAAAGGGGAGTCTTACAGGACTACGTAGGAAGTTTTCAATTATTCACATCGTTCTGTTGGGAATGAACTCTAGAGGACAGGATAACTACCATTGTTTTGGCTTGCATACAAACTTCATTCAAGGGAAATTAGTGTAACCAAACAAGAGGGATTTTTGTAGCTTAGAAGCCTCTTTTGTGTAAATACACACATGCTTCCATGGATTCAGTCTTGTACTAATGCCAAAAGTATTGGTACAGTAGCTTGCTCACCAGAGCACAAAACAAAGGACATTTGCATAAGATTGAAGTTCATCTGTTAGATTTATTATTTTTGGTATACATTGTATTTTAAAAAGGTAAACAGAGTGGTGTAACCAATGCAATCTGAATAGTTTGAGGGTATGAATTTCAACAGTAAACCAATGCTGATTTTTTTTCTTTGTTCACGTATAATTTTAAGCTATGAAAAAAGCTCTTCACTATTAGACAAAAAAATCCTGAGCTTATAAAATTACATTTTAATTTCTAAGGAATTGCATGTTACCTCTGTGTTAATTGCAAATCAGTTCAATATGAGTACAGTGGTTACTGTAAGAATTAATAACGATCGACCACTAGTAATTATGATGAATTGCCAGACTGCTTATTGAAGATTTGGGCAATCTACTTCCAGGACTCTGCCCTCTGTGCTTCTATAGATATATCTTAATATTCCCCACAATTTATAATAAAGCATTTTTCATGGATTTGCCAGAAGCTGCAATGCTGAGTAAATAGTAGCTCTAGTTCAATCGTGTGCTTACCCACACATCCACGTTTCACTGCGTGAGCATTTACACATTGGCTTCAACTCTGAGCACAAAGACTCACTGCAACCTTTGAAGCTCCGGTTAATGTGGTAAGAACATAATAATTTTATATCTTACCCCTATTTTTCATTTGCCAAGTGCATTTAACACTCAATCCCAGCTTTAAAAGCTTGTGAATTACCAGCATCTTTACTGGATGTCTTTTCCTGTGATCAGATGTGTGTTCAGTTGTAATTTAATTGTATTTTGCTCAACTCCAAGATTAAGTAATCTACCAATACTGAAAGTCAGTTGAGTCACTTATTTCTTCTGAAATCTGAAGTCAGGCAATGCAGTTTTCACCCTATAAGAATTAAATTTCAATACAGCATTGCTTTTAAAATTTGTTTTCCTTTCTTACTGAAGAGTTCAAGTGCTTATTTTCCTACTTCTTCCCAGCTTGTCATTAATATTCAAAACTCTTTAAATACCTTTAATGTCCAAACTGTATGGACTCCACTATGAATAGTGGTCAAATTTATTGCCACTGCTGCTTGTGTAGTCTCGGACTTGTGTTTTCCACCTGGAGACAAAACTTTTTTGGATCTCTTAAGACTAATTTTTGTCGAAAATGCTGAAGCCTGGATGTTTTTATTTCCATGACTCGGTTTTACTGTCAATTTTCATTAATTTTAAATATTTAAGTTAAAATGTTAAAAATAGTTTAAGGTGGAAGAATTGAATTGAGAAAAGGTACTTACAAGTATGCCTCTCCAAATATCTCACTTCTGAGTATCTCTTCTGCTAAATTCTCTCTTTCACTGTACAGGACATTGGTTCTTTGCTGTTATCGACATAAATTCTTGTCTTTATCAAGTATTTCAATTTACCTAATATTGTTCCATTTGATATTCATCATAAGCGAGAGAAAGTCAGGAACACTTGGTACAGTTCCTGTACAGTGAGTATCCCATGGCTGAGATATTTTTCAGTTCTGATTTCTAAGATTCTAAGACTTCTTAAAAATCTTAATATTTCTCTCACTTGTCCAGATCAGCAAGACATGTATTTAATTTTTTTAGCATTTATTATTCTAATAATAAAGTATTTCTTACCTCTTTAAAAAAATGAAGCAAAACTGTAGCTGCAGAAGAGTTCATTGCACTTCGTCACCGAAGAGATAATAGACAAGGCTTGCTGCACCCAGCAGTTTTCTTGCCTTCTGCTTGTTTGCAGGTGGGAGCACCAGAGGAAGCAATTGGGATTTCATCTTACTTGTCGGTCTTCTTACAGATCTGTCAAATGGATTAGCTTGCTAGTGATGGTGTTGTTTCCTCCCCTGCATTTTTATGGCAAATTCATGTCAGAGTAGTAGGGCTCTGAGACCACTCAAGGCTTTGCTGTGTCCCTGAGGCGGTCTTGTGTGAATGCTGTGTACTGGGAGAGTACAAGAAGAACAAGGAAGCACCTGTTTGCAAAACATTTGGGGGTTTTGCCCAAATTCTCCTGAACTAGGGTGGAGATCTTCAAACTCACCGTGTCCCTTCACCACAGAAATTGCTACTTGCAGAGACAGAATGACTGTGCAGTGTTCTGCAAGGATTGCCACTTAGTGGTTGAAATGTTTTCCTGTGTGGAAATAGGATGGATTGGTATGGAATTTCTTTACATTGGCACCCCTAAGAGTCCTAGAAAGGCATACTTTCCCTCCTGAGTAGCTCAAGCCCAGCACACCTGCAGTGCACAGATCACCTATGTAGTGTTCAAATCAAATTTGTGGAGTCCTTTGCGCTGTACAGTGCTCTTATCTCAGTGTCTACGATGGTAACTCTTAAGCACAGGGTGGAAAACAAGCCATCTCTTTGGGAAGGAAATTTTAATTACCTCTCGCCCTAGAGAGAGCTGTCCTCCCAGGTTAGAGCAGAAGGTATTGGAAGGGCACTGTGGGAAAGATTAGCAAGAGGCTCCTTTACCAAGCCATGGTTGCAAATCAATAGAGGCTTTCAGCTGTCAGTGCAACCAATCCCTAAACCATGAGCGCAAATATTTACTGCTACTGAAAACAGAGAGAATTTACAAAAAAGAGAAACATATTTCCATTCCTTTATTTAGTCATTGAATCAATAAAAATGATTTGAGGATGTGAAGAATTCAAAGTGCTCCAGGATAGTACTCACTTGAGTATACAGCTTATTTTCATAGACCAAAGCTTTCACTCTGCAAGGAGGAAAATATCAGCATGGTAGGTCACTCTCGGCATAAACACTTTTGATGTGTGTGTGCTCCTTTAACATTTAATTTTAATCAGAATGGACCAATATCTCTCCATAACATTTAACTTGCTTTCCTTTGTGCAACAGAAAGTGTCAGGCTGTCGATAATTTTTAGAGCACCCATTTCTGTGACACCTGCATGATATTTTTTAATATTTGCTGAATTGATAATGTTCGTGGTAGCGGAGTATAATGTGCAATAAACTGCTTTTGTGGCTGATTAAATGCCAAAGTGAAGTGGAGGTATTCAGCAACTGCAAAAGCCGTTTATTTAGTATATGCCAATGCCATGAACATTATTCCTGTTACACAAGATTTGCTATATCCTAATGTACAGAAGTAGAAAAGAAATTGTTTCCTTTTCTTGTGAGGGTTGCAATTCACACTGATATGACATTCAGGAATGTAGCTAGGTTGAGTGGCTTGAGAAAGAGGCTGGTTTAGACAGTGAATAATTATTTAATGGAGTTCTTTGTGTAGGAAAGGCATTATGTGGCTGGGTGCACTGAACCAAATTAACTGTAGTATGCAAATATCCCGACTTTGGCCTTATAACTTTTGATAGGAGGAATTCCGTTTTGCTGCTGGGGTTCTTCCTTGAGGATTTTGGCCTGGAAAAGGCAGCCATAGTCTTAATTGTTGGCTTAACCCTCTGGTTCATGCTGGCTCACATTGCTTGTATTGCTACCCCGCACTGACCACTGATAGATGAAAAGCTGCAGCCATTGCCTATCATCCTTCTTGTAACTTTTTTCTCAAGATAAGATGTTGGCATGAGTTGTGCATAATCCTGATGTTTCTCTCCAGGGGAAACATTTTTTTTCCTTTTTAGTGTTTATAAAGAGTTTATAAGAGAATGGTTTTCTCCTGGCTGGATGGAATAAGTACCTCATTGACATATAGCTCTGGTGCTGTGCCATTCCTTCATGATAACATCATTTACAGAAACTTCCTGCAATTTGATTAGATGCAAAATGAGAAAAACAAAAAAATTATTATTACTTCTCTTTTAATATTTGTTATATATGTTGCCTGTGAGGAATGAAGGGCTGTGGTGATTCTGTGGCACTTAACTGCCATTCTAATTTATCTTTTTTGTTTATTTTGCATATTGATTCAACAATGTCATTGATTTTCCATGGATTATTTATTTTTTCTGAAGTATTTCCTCATGAGTTCTCTGACTGAGGAAGGGTTATAGGCTTTTTAATTCGATTGTCATTCATGTTTGTTGCTACCCAGAGATGACAGTCTCTTACTTTGCCATTCACCTGCCATTCTTTCTTTGTATAGAAGAAACTGAAGCAGAGAAAGCTGCTATTACACCCTACAGATTGAACAATGTCATTAGTTTGCTGTCCACAGGATCTTCAAGAGTTGCCATCTGTACTCTTTCAGTGCAGTAGATTATCATTTATTGCCACAGCGATAAACTTTTCTAGTAGCTATTTTTCAAATTTCACTACTAAATTGGATATGCAAGTGAGCAAACACAAATAAACATGGCTCTATTTTTATAGTTGTCTTCTGTTCTTCATTAGCCCAGAAGCTGGATAGTGGACTGCTAAATGCCTGTTGTTCTGTAAATAGGCTGAGATTAAAATACACAGGAGAAATATTTCAGCTGTAAGGAATAGATATCACTGACACATTTAAAGCAACAGACTCTGTAGTTAGAGTATCACCCATGAAAAAGGTGATGTTTTCTTTATCCATTTTCTATTTCCCACAGAATTAGTTATAGGCACATGTTCTGGAGATAGGGGATTTTTTTTGTCTCACACATTAATGTTTGCTGTCCTGTGAAGTTGCTTCTGATTACAGAATGTTGGAAGCAATGCTAATTACTCCAAGGTCACTTAAGTCGGTGACTAACAGTAGGGTGATCCTTCAGTGCTCCTCCTGTGCAGGTCCTTATGTGGCAGAGAATGAGGCTCTGAAGACCCTTCCTTTATTCCAGGCTAAAACTCCCTGTTGCTATTTCATTCTCCAAACACTTCAGTCTTCAGTTAGCCCAGAACACAATTTCGAGAATGGAAACAGCCCTGATTCCTGAGCTGTGTCTGCTAAGGGGAGATGCAGTAAGACCAGGTAACAGCTTCATGCTGGGAAAAGGAAAAAAAGGGCTTGGACTTTGTTCACCACCCTTCCAGTTTTATGCAGGTATGCATGGTGCATCGGGGAAATTGTTTAGGAGCGCTCAATCCTTGCGTGAAGATTGCCTTGTAATGCTGCTAAGGTCAGTGAGACCTTGGTTCATTTGATACATAAGTGCTGCTTGAGTGACTTAGGATATTCCAACACCCACAGGAACAACCTTAACTTGCACTCTAGAGGTTTTCCACATGTTAGGCCTGTGAGCCAGCTTGCTCATTTGGTATGGATTATACAGTGGGGTTTCATCAGCATCATCCCTCTGCCTTTGATAAAGTTGAAATGCTCTTGTGTAGGTGTTTAGGATTATAAATAAATGTTCTTTTGGTTTTCCCATTACTCAAGCAAAATTCTGGTAGTTTTTGTGCTAGCAATCTGCTGCTGCAAACTTGATCATGCTGTTCTTCTGTGGTAGTCCTTGCTGAAGCTGAGTATGATTCCTGTGCATGGTGTATGAGCAGAACTATCAGTGACCTTTCTCGGAATCTGCATTTCCAGTATGACCCTGGCTCTTCAGTGAACCCACAATAATTTCTGTTAAGAAAATTGTTAGGAGGAAATTCATCTCCCAAGTATTTTGGGGGAGCTGGGAGGTTGTCAGAGAACTATAGTCCAGTGGCTGGAATGCAGAATTAGGGTAGCAGATCTTTGTTTAGAGTTTTGCTTCTTTCTGATACATAATTTAGTCTGGGATTTAGTCTTTCTATCTCTAAAACTGGAATAATAATATTTGCAATTTGAGATTTACAATGTGCTTTGAGACCAAGAGTGAAAAGCTCTCAGTAGTGTATTTATTACATTCTGTTTGTAGAGGTTACAAGCAGTATCTAGGAGAAATGAGAAAAACATGAAGCCAAAGACACTGATTTAAAAGCAAACTGTTGAAGCCAGGCCTGATGTGCCAATGCTTCTCCTCAGATAGCTCGGAATTAAGTTGCAGGGTTCCAACTGCTGTCAAAAAAGGAAAAAAATTCCAAGGTTATAACTGTTTAATGGGGGGAAAATGGCTAATTTCTGTCTCTTTAAATTTTGTGGTGGAGAAAATAAGGTCCTTTGATCTTTAAATGAAAGCTTCCAGAGTCATTACATTGAATCAGTTAATCTCTCCCAGTAGTTACCTTATTCTCTCTTCCTCATGGGCATCCTCTTTCATGGTCTCAGCGCTGAGCTTCAAATCAATGAACAAACTGTTACTGCTTCCAACACAGCCTGCCTAGTGAGCTTTCCTGCTTTCATGCATTGCCAAGCTCTTACCTCAAACCTTGGCACCTCAGAGTGGAGAAGAGGTCCAGTAGCACCACATGTGTGCTAGCCAGGCTGGCTCCATCATCTTCAGTCATGGGTCAGGCAGTCCCTTGCCTCTTGACAAGAGACATTTGTGAGGGATTGTGTATCCTGTAATTCCCAGGTGACCCCGGTAATTCTAAGCAGGTCAAGTGACACAGCAGGGTTAGGGAGTATCCTTGGTCATCCCATTACCTAGTTAAAAAAAAAAAAAATTAATCAAAGCAACAACAGATCTATGTATCTTTGTGTGAGATATCTGTGCCCAGACAAAAAGAAGTTGCATTATGTGTGCTGCTGATCGAATATATTCTTTGTTCAGAATGGTTTTTATTTCTCTTAGGAAAAAATATTAAAATTTAAAGAAATTTCTCAGTGTAAGCCCCACAAAGCATCTATGTTACTTACAGTATGAGATATTCTATTTGCAAGAGCACGACAAAAGCTGTGAAGCAACACTTGGGAGTTTTTTTCAAGTGTAGCAGCTAGTGCACACACTGTATAAAACTCAGGAGCTGAGGTTGTGGAGCAGCCTCTGTTCTCCTGTCATGGTGTTTGTCTGTTCCTTTATGTGAAGGGGTTACAGGGTATGGTGAATTTTGCACAAGTTGAATTAGAGTAATTTTGTGGGTTTAGATGTAAAAGCTAGGCATTGAAAATGGAATGTGATTAGAAAATAACTCATCGTCTCTTCCAGGAAACAAATTTTGGTACAAGGTGAACATTTTTGGACACTTTTATCCTCTGAGAGTGCAGCATTAGGAATTTTTTGAAGTATTTGGTGTATAGTTCTTTTATTAGAAGCCACCTTGCATTAAACAATAAGAAGTCTTTTTACACCAATGCTGACAGATTTGCTTTATTAATATTCAGATAAAAAGATGTTGAATATGTTATCTAGACTGAGACAGAATTTCAGGATAGGTAATCCATCCTTGCATGTCCAAGAACTGTACAGCCTGTGTGGGCACCCCATTCCAGTTTCTGATTATGTAACCCTTGCTTTTCTTTGCATTTACTTCCCTTGTTTCGACTCGTGTCCCTTGCCTTGTGCTCTGTTCATGGGATGAGAGGCAGAAGAGGCCTTGACCCTTTGCAAGCACTGCTCAGCAATACCAAAACCATCCCTGTGTCACCAGCACTGTTTTCAGCACAAATCTGAAACAGCCCCATGCTAACCCCATTCTACTATGAAGTTAACTCTTCCCAGCCAAAACCAGCACATACTTGTACTTGAAAACTTTTTCTGTTGTCTGTGCTAATTATCCACTCTTCTGTTTCCTAAGCTTATCATTAGATCACATGAAATACTTCAAAATGAGAGTTCTGCTCAATGTCTGTGAGAATGGTGCAAAATCAATTCCTACCTTGTATGAAATTTTGCATTGCTTTACCAGTAGTATTTTCTTTATTTGAACATGATTTGGGGCCAGAAGCAACAGAAATATGAATACAGCATTTGATAATTAGCCAGAGCTAAGCCTTTCCTATGTGGGCACCAATAATCTTGGTTTTGCTGTCTTTACTCAAGATCACCCTGTTCCTAATTCTCTGTTTAATAGTATTCCAGAATCTGTTATCAAAATCCTTCAGCTTTCTCCAGCACTTTGCTGCCAGGTTTCTTACAGTCTGATGGCTTAAGAGGTCCTTCTGTACCTAAGATATAACATTTTGTAATCCCAAGGGCCTTTTAAAATTAATTTTATAAATCAAGCTTCTCTGTTTCCACAGCTATGTATAATTGCGCATATACATTTTTAAAGATACTTATTTTGGAGACTGGAAAAAATTAAGGAAAAATATCAAATTAACTGAAACTAAAGTATTGTGGTATTACTATTTAACACTTCAGTATTGTCTTTGTTCATTTTGTTCTATGCATACCTAGGTTTTAAGCATATCTAGGTTTTCTCCATTTCTGTGTTCTTTTCTATGCTGGATTCAATCCTTAATTATCTCGTGCCTGGGAGGAAAAGAGACAGCAATTGTTATAGATGAGTGGGTAAATGGCAAGGAAAACAGTCCCAGAGCAAAAAAAAAAGCTTGTATGCTTCCTGCACTGGGATTTCTAGGGAAATGAGTACTGATAGAGGCTTCTACACTACCTTTATGAAACTTTGAGATTCTTAATACATGTTAACTTACCTGTCCTCGTTGTGCCAGTCTGAAGTCCCCTCTGTTGTGGTAGCTTGCAAAAAGCCTTAAAAAATAAATTAGAACATCCATGCACTTTATATTGCAATTGAGTGTGATTCCTCAGTGGAGCTGAGGAATAAATATATAAGAATAAATATATATATAAATATATATATATAAATGTGCTATAAAAACCTCAAACAAACTAGAATCTTTAACCCCACCTAACCTCAGTTTAGTAAGGGTAAAACCACAGTAAAGGTAGAAGTATGTATACAGATAGATAGATATATATATATATATACATGTGTATGTCTACCTATATACAAATAAATAAACCCCGGGAAGTCTGCATGAAATTTCCAGTCTTTTTGTGATAAAGTTTTCTCAGTATAATTTTATAGTTCCTAAAATGGAAAATGGTGCCTGTTCTTTATCTGATATTTACCCATGTGATATATTAATTAAAAATAAAAGGGAAAACCTGCATATTTCATCACATAAAGAGTGCAGAAAGACCTGTTTTCTTATTGGAGCTAATGCAGTTACATCTTTCTGAAAATCGTGCAAACACAAAATAAGATTTGTTTTTACTCTGCCACTGATACTTAAGCACTCCATGTAATAAACCCTAAGAAAGTGAGTGGCAGTTAGTGAGACTTATTATAATTAGTGTACTTTTGCTAATGCATCTGAACATCTCATGGAATTTTGAATGACATTGAGCATTCACATTTTATTGGTAAAGCAAAATAATAGATTTTTCAATTATTGCAACTGTTACTGCAGACTTCACTAAAATTAAAGATTAGATTTTTAACTGATTTCCCTTGTAAAATAAAATCTGTTTTAATGGAAAATAACATCATCATATCCCACTTGTATCCATCTGTAGCATGTTGTGTCTGTCTTCCTGAAATCTGACTGTAAGAAATCTGTTATTTTAATTTTTTTTTTTTTTCCTCTTCCTCCAGGTCTCCTGGAAACCTCCCCTGATACCGAATGGAGAAATCCTTAACTATGAGATTCGCATGCCTGACCCACGCATTGTCATTGCTGGGAACCCTTCGTCAAGGTTGAGTCATTTGGTGACCAACCTTGTCCCCTACACAAACTACTCTGTCACAGTGATTGCTTGTACTGGAGGTGATGGCTTTCTAGGAGGCTGCACGGAGAGTTTGCCTACGAGAGTGACCACACCCTCGACAGTTCCTCAGAGTGTCAGTCCCTTGTCCGTGACTCCAATCAGTGAATCCTTTATTGCCATCTCTTGGCAACCACCGCTGAGGCCCAATGGTCCCCATCTGAGGTAAGCCGAGACTGGGAGAGCAGTTTGCTTCTCCTTACCTGAATCCGACTCAGAAAATTCTGAGCTATGCAGACTTTTTCATGTGACCTCTTAATTTTGGACTTTTTGAAATTTCTCTTTAAGGCTCAGAGAAGAGCCAGGATTGTTCAAACAAGTGTGTTTTCTGTGCTGGAAGGCTCTGGGTCTTTCAGATCAGTGCTGTCTGAAAAGCCAGAAGGAGGAAGCACAGGATATTTGCAAAGTCAGAAGTGGTTTGGGCTGCAGCATCAGCCACTTTTTGGTGATGAGTTCAGGCAATAAGTTCCACCAATAAAATGACAAGAAAAAGAATAGATCTCTGTGAACATGAGTAATTAATATATCCAATATTCTCAATACTCTGGGTTATTCCACATGAAGAGAAAGTGACCGTTTGGAGGGATGATGACATGAAATAATCTTCAAAAATTAAATGATGAATAAATTTTAAATGAGACAGTGCATATGAAAAATGGAAGTTAAAATGCTAAAAGTGTGAGGGCATAGCCAAAATAGGAAATGCAAGGAAGTGCTGGGTATAGCAGGCTGGATTTCACCACAGAAGCCAAAGAAAGGAATCGTCTCTGAGATTTGTCTGGAATGATGGGATAGGAATCTTGACTTGAATGTTGATTACTGAGTGTGTGTGTAGATACACATTAAAAAAATACAGATTTGAGTGCATAAAGGTTTATAAAGACAAATCTATCTTTATATATACACAATAAAAAATGTCAAATCTTTCATTCTAGTGCTTTAACGTATCGTGAAACATTGTGCATGGAATTATAGCTCTGTACTCCATATGTTCTGGTTAGTAGCTCTCTTCTAGGTGCACTGATGGGTTCAATAATTATCATGTAATGCCGTTTCAGTTGCGTATGTTATTACAGCACAGTAGCTTGACTTTTTCTTCAGGCTTAATTAGGGCACACTACAACTGAATGAAATGATGATTGCTCTACAGTAAAATTTGAAGTTTCAGAGAAGCAGTGTCTGTTATTCTGGGGTTAACAACATGACCATTTTACCATAGATTATTGAAGTAATTCAGCACGACCTACATCTGCAGATTTCATTTCTTTCATGGTGTGCCATGCTGCCCTCAACAAGAACAACCACTGAAGCAGCTGCTCTGTACAGCATGATGGAACAAGAAGTCTGCAGCAAGCAGAGTAGCAGCAGCAGCTGCCAGTGGGGGTGATTTACACATGATCGCCACTCAGTGTTCAAAAAGATTTGATGTTTTTCAAGGCTTGTCTATGAAATATATTGGACAGAATATGCCAGGATGGTTTCCTGTAAAGCTGTAATGATCTGTCTTTGGGTTGACACTGATGAACCACTCATGTGAGAGTTGTTCTTGTTATAAAGTCGTCTGATTTTTTTGACAGAGTTGGAGTTTAATTAGTTTTTGCTATTTAATTTCTGAAGTTGCAGTCCCAACTTCTGCAGTAATTCAGTTTTGCATCACTAAGTGGCACAATGCTTGCTTGTACCTGTTGAGGATTATTCCCTAAACTCAAGGGCAAAAGTTGGTGGAACTTGTGCATGTATTCCCTAGCTGCCATGGAGCACAGGTAGTGTCAGATCTCTTGTAAGAACAGCTCAGTTGATTTCTGGTTTTGAAGAAATACTAAATCACTGTACGCAGTACCTTTTAAACAGCTCTTAATTCAGGGTCTCAAATCTGGAATGGTATTGTCCAACATGTCCTTATCAGACTGGAGATGGTCTTAACTTTAAGAAGTGTCAAATTACACCCAAAGCCACTGGTCAGCGTGATAATTGCAACAGAGTGGTGACGCACACCAAGGTGTTCTGCAGAATAATTAAACATGGAAACATTTTCACTAATGTGCACTGCAAATCAGAGTGTTAAAGATCTGCCTGAGTATCCACGTACTTTGTCTGGAATTTAGCAGTAAGGATCTTTCTGGAATGGGAGGCAGGGACAGGATGAAACTGAGCAGCTCACCACTTTAGAGAATCAAGTTGTGTATTTAATGCATATGATCCTAAATTGCTGGGCACCAGTAGAAACACTGTTGTACCTATAGTTTTATTCAAACTGCAGCTCACCATTGAAAGCAATTTTGGACTGGTTCTATAACTGGTAAGAAGGGTACAAATATCTGGTGTTTTTCTAACAGAACACCAAAATCAAACTGAAACAATTATTGAAAGAATAAATTAAACGGTCCTGAGGAATGTAATAATGAGTAATAATCCTAAAGATTTTGAACAAATATATCTAATTTAGTTTCCTTTAGAGTGTAGTTTCCTTTATAATCCCTAGAACTATTAGGAAATGCAAACTATAATATTATCCCCTTTAGTTTGTGTAGGCACTAAGTGATCTAATTTATGTTAAATTCCAGAAAGGTTTTGTGTAAAAGATGATGGAGAGTTTGTGGTGCAGCCTGGGTGGAAAGCATGTTTTCCAAATCAGGCAGTCTCATGGCTGACCTGATGAAAGATGGGCTTTGGCTGACCTGCTGTTTGGAACAGAGACAGGAATACTGCTTCAGATACCAATTAAAACCAGGATGAAATAGTTTGGTCTTTCAAGCTCATATCATTACTTTCTACCCAAATACAAAGGTGCCTTGCTAAGGTCTACCGATGGATGGAACAGTTAACTCATTTTGTGCCTGTTTTCTCCTGTAATTTCCTGTGGTTATTTGCAAACACTTCAAGTACCAAGGCACACTTAAGCTGCTACTAATAGTAAAATAGTAATGGCAGTGCTCTTTGTTTCAGTACATTTGCAAGAAAGAGACATAATCCTTTCATATTCTGGAGTAACCTGTGCTTATCATGCAAGTCTGCATAAGACACTGTTACAGGGCTATTTGGGCTTGGTCTTGATAACATTTCCACAAAGTTTAAAATCCATAAATCATTGAATAAACTAGGTTTTTTTTCAAGTGGAAATGCTTCATTTTCCATTTTCAAAGTAGTTTCCTTTTTTTTTAAGTAATTGAATGTTTTAAATCATGAAACATTAAAAAGAATGTTTATCAGAGGAAGTTTACAGCTGTAAAAACAAAATAATGTGTGGCTTTAAAAAAAACCTGGTTGGGTTCTTTTTTTTTTTTTTTTTGTGTAATAACATTAGTTGAGATAATCCTGGTGTTCTGCTTGTCTTTTGTGTTAGATATGAGCTCCTGAGACGTAAAATCCAGCAACCACTTGCATCAAATCCCCCTGAAGATTTAAATCTGTGGCACAATATTTACTCAGGAACTCAGTGGTTTTATGAAGATAAGGGTCTTAGCAGGTGAGATTACAAAAACTATAAAAACAAATGCTGGCATTTTGTATAGTGTATGTTTAATAGTTCAAAGTATTTCTTGTGTCTTTATGTAGTGAACATATTAATTATGTAATGAAATATTTTTTTGTCATCATCTTTGGTGTTAATCATTCTAATATGCAGGGATTTATTATTAGTCTGTCATTCTTGACTCATACACTGTTTTGCTTTGAAAAACAAATGAAAATAAAAATCTCATGAAATTTTAGCATCGATATGCTCATGCAATCAAACCATTTAGATTTATGTGTACAGATGCTCTAGATTTGTGTGTTGGCAAAGTTGTAGCACAGGCAGAATGCATGTTTGAGGGAAACATCTGAAACTTGTTTTCAGCAATTTTTTTTTTTAACCTGATTTTATTGTGTTAGCTTCATCACAATTAAATGCAGGGTGTTGAGAGCTGGGAAATGGAGTGCGTGCTCTGTTCCTCAGTATGTAATAGACCTGCTGTGTGGGATAGAGCAAGACATTTGCTCTTGATCAACTTTAGTTTCTTGAAGTCAAGACTATTGCTCCTTAAGACAAAACACACAAATGAGGACATTGTAATGGAAGATTCAGCATGGATTCTGCATTGGGTTTTTGTAGGTAGAGTCTCAGGAAAACCCTCATGGATAGTTTCAGAGTGTGTGTGTGTGTTCTCTGTGCTGGCGTGCTTTGTGAGAACTCCATGTCAATCACTGACCCTCAAATATCTGTACTTCCCTTCTACTTCTGTAAAAATTGTCTGAGCATCCCTCCTGAGCACAATGGGAATCAGGAGAACATGACCTCTGCTCCTGTCAGAGACACACTGAACCGAGCTGAGGGCTACTGCCTCTGGCTTGCTGCTGCCTACTTGCTAATAGTCACTGCTCATTTCCATCTGTGGCAATAGCTGCTCACGGAGCTGTTCTTGTACCAATCCCGCTCAGGTGTCCATTTCCTTCTTTCAAACATGCTTGAAGGTCTGCATAGAATTGCCTTTGGATTTAGCGTTGCATATTTCAGTGGTGCTGGTGTGTATAGCAGTTATGTCAGTGATTCAGAGGGGGCAATACATTCAGACAGAGCCTCAGTCATTAGGCACCATGACATTTTGGGTTGAATGAGCTATGGCCAAAAAGGTGTGCCTAACCCTTGGACGTACCTGAATACTTCTCTTGGGGAGAGTTCTGCAATTGCAGCTATGTTTTTGCAGCTATCAACTCAGGATTAGTTTGTGGCTGGAGAGAAGATGCTGCAGAGGGACTCAAGCACTCAAGCCCTATTTTTCCCTGAAAGAAAATTCATATCAGCATTTATTTTCATTTGTCATACTTTAAACATGTTTCAGAATTACTGAACTTTTCAGATGGTTTCTTCATTTCTAATAGGCTATGGAAAACTCATTTTCATTGTTGAAAATAGGGATCAAAAAACGAATCTCAAATTCTCATCAGTAAATTGCAAGACTAGAGTCCTTTCTTTTTTTTATTTTATGTGTGCTACAATGTCCAAAATAAATCTCCATGTTTGCAGGTGACAGAAGATGCAGAGAGAAATAAGATGTGTTTTGTATATTTTCCCTGTTTGTCAATGCTTGCAGTTAGAGTTGGAGCTAGTGAGTTCCCATTAATTTGCTTTCTTCTCTGTGGGACCGCTAAATCTTAGCTCTTTTGAAAAACATGGTGTTTTAGTAAAGTGTCTAAAATAAATTAAATATAAAAAAGTAAAGTAAGTATACATGGTGAGTACTTTCTGCACTAAAATCTCTAAATATTAGGCATTTACTGTACGCTCCCTTATTGCGTTTGTAGACGTTTATCCCAATGTGTTGCAGCTTCAGTGAAAATTTGAACAACATGATCCTGAGTTTCTGTCTTTGTGCAGTTTTGTGTGAGGCTTTTTATGAAGAAATTAAATTTGAGATTATGAAATCCCACTTAAAGTACATTAATATGCCTTTTGATATAGGGAAGAAAAGATGATGTGACAGTCACTTGGTTTACTAAATACACATGTAGTATTTAATAAAGCTGTGTAATTGGAATATGCAAAGTTATGAGGAAAATTACTTTATTAAATGAGTTTGAACTCCTAAGTGCCTTTTTTTGGATGTTTTTGTAGTAGAAGAGTCCTGACTGTGTGGTGAATCCCTTTTACAAATGAGACTCTGCAAGTAAAATCAATGGGTTTCCCAAAAGAGGAAAAAAGCCTCATTTGATTAAATTCTGATCCAAATTTTGGCAGGTTGCCACTGCTGTAATTACATATTGAATTGAGCTATAATCTCTCAACACCTCACAAGCTACAACTATGAAGAAGTGAAATAATGTGTTTTATTTTTGTTACCGTGTTAATCATGCTGAATTATTTCCACAAAATAGATGCCTCTTATGAAGTCTTCATTGGTGCATACCATACAGATGAATTTTTGTGCAGGGGGACAAGAAACAACAAAACTTTGGCACAGGCAGAAGTTTTACAGCAAATATTTTCTGTGTCTGCATTTTTCATTCGTTTAATTATTTTTAAAATATCTCAGGTACACAACATACGAGTACAAGCTCATAGTGCACAACGAGGTAGGATATACATCAAGTGAAGAAGTGATAGCTACTACATTGGCAGGATTACCTGAGAAAGGAAGTGTCCTCGTTGCACGTGCTGTTAATCACACTGCTGTGGAAGTGGAATGGTCAAAACCAAGTAAGTGTGCTCAGTATTTATTCCAGTAACTAGATGTTAACCTGCCATCACTTTCCATGGCCTGCCTCACTCTCAGAGGAAACACAGTCCTTGCCTTGATTTATAATGTACCTAAATGTCCTTGAAAGGAGAGGAAAGAAATAGGAAAAAAAATGTGCACATTTTGCTCTTTCTCACTCATGTTCATATTTATTATGTGCTTTTTCTGCAGAATGAGAATAGTGAAAGTGAAGAAATAGTTAATGCAAACTCGTGAGACATGTATAAAGCAGTACTACACAAAATTCTGTTGTCTTTGTGGCCTATTTCATCCCTTTGTATAAAAATTTACATCTACATTCCTTCATGATGAGAGGATCCCCATTCTCTTTCTTTTGCTCTGCTCCTTAAAACGAATTTAGCCAATTTCTCTAGTTGGTTTGTTAATACAGCAGTGGGGAATTTCTTCATGACTTAAATGCAAATGATATTGTAAGGACTGAGTGCTGAATTGCAACAAATGTAGTCTCTTTATTTTATAATTGCATGCCTGAAGTAAGCATGCTTATAAAAACTGACAAATGTAATAGATCTGAAGCAGCTCACTGAAGTTTCATTACCTTAGTAATCTAAACCCCTGACCTTCTAGATGTAGGTAATGCAATCTGGTTTTATTTTCATTCATATCTTAGAAGTGTCTTCCATATATATTTGTGAATGTAGAAATTAAACACCAAGAGGAGGCCATTCATTATTTGAAAACCTTATCTTATTTTATTACTTCCTATGTTGCAAATAAGTGTATTAACTATTTTGTATATCAGGGTTTCTTTCTTTTTCATGGTACTAGTTTTCAAATTATTCTTGTTTTCCTTGGGAACTTGGGAGCCCTCAATATAAGTTGCCTTGCTATCTTTCCCTACTGAAGGTTTCTGACTTCTAAGGATTTAGGCCTTGTATCAGTACCACTTAAAAATAGCGTATCATTCTTGATTGAAAGTTTCGATGACAAACCCATAGACTATTGGGTCTGGAAATATGATTTTGGCTTTTATCAATGTTCCTTCCCAGAGAGCTGAGTCTTGTTCAGTATTACAGTGTGTCATTTCAAGATGTATGTGTTAGTGCTTAAAGTTTTTGTCGTAATTTTACTTTTCATTTTGATGTGTAGTGGAAAAGCAGTTGCATTTAGTCAGACCTGAACTTAAACTGTTTGACAAAGGACAGATAAGATAACAGATGACATCTGAATCAGTGAAATGTAGAAGACTTGCCTGGAATCTGTGCTTATCCATCAGCTCAGACCAGTGAATGTCCTTCCCTGTGTAGCCAAAAAATTGTACTGTTTCTTCTTTCTTTCTCTGGGGAAGTTAATGCTGGCTAAAATACATTTTAGAAAGAAATGTGAGGATTTGGGGTTTTTTCCTTGTATGTATAATGCTTCTGAGTGTATTACAGCTTTACATGTAGGTGATGTGATCATGCTTGTTCTGAAACAATAACACACAGCTTCTCACTGTCACTGTGGCCAAAAGGCTGTCTGGGTAAAGGTGAATGTTACTGGAATTTATGGCATAGGCACAGGTCCTTTATTCATGGCTAGAGGAATAACATGGAAGTGGAGTGAACTCTGGGAATGTTGTTCAAAGGGAAGGAGAAAAAAGGCCTGCACACCACTGCTTCCAGTGGGTTTTATCAATTAATTTGTTTATTCCTTGTCTTCATGGGGATGTCCAGAGAAAGCAAGCTTTCTCCAGTGTTGGATAGGATGCTGAACCATTAATGATTTTGACAAGTTAGGGAGAGCAGTCTGCATCACTCCTTAAAAGAGTGAAATTGGAGGCATTTGATGGAACCTTTCCTTCTTTTTAAATAAGAGGGTCTGCATAAACTTTGTTTTACTCTTCACAATAAATGTTGTTGATAAGAAACTTGCTGACTGAAAATTTCCCTTTTGATATCCCAACGCTTTTCCTTTCTTTTCCTAGCACTGCAGGATTTGCAAGGAGATGTTGTTTACTACACCCTCTTCTTGAATTCTACTGATGAGAGAAGATCTCTGAGGATCCAGGCTGATGTAAACTCTGTAGTCATAGACGATTTGCAGCCCAACACAGAGTATCAGATATTTTCTCAAGTTTTTAACGGAGTCCACAGCATCAACAGTGAAGTTGTGCATGTGACTACCTCAGATGGAGGTTGGTTAGCAGTAAATGCAGCTTGGCTTAAAATCTGAGAATGAAATGGATTGATTTTTGTTAGGGTTGAGATCAGTCATCCTTCCATTATAAAATTTCCGGTATAAAAGGAAAAAGGTCTAAAACGTTAAAATGCTTAAGTGCTGGTTGTCATCATGTCGTGGATCAATAAACGGTCCCACTGAGAGAGAAGCAAAAGCTCTAATAGCAGATATTAACCCAGTTTGTTCTCATCTTCTCCTGCATATTCCTGTCTGTGTGCACTAAGTTTGGAACTGAGTTCATATCAATAAATGGTGGAATTTAGAAACAATTAATGGGTTTTTTAAACGATTTGCTCTGTGAAGCGACGTGCTTTTGACATGACAGTTGTACACAGGGTCTCTCCTGAGTCACTAGAAACTCTGTGTGTAAGTTCAGCCTCTAAGAAAATTCTTTATGAGTCATTTCTATGCCAGTGGGCAAGTGCAGAGCTGGGGGTGGAGGTGGAGGATAAAATAATAATAAAAAAAAATTGCGCATCTGAAATGTGTTTAGAATGGTCTTTCTAATCTTTTTGCTTTATAAAGTCTCATTATAAACATTATAATATCATTACCTCAGAAGCAAGTGTTCCAGGTCATTAGCAAAGCACTTTAAGGGAGGATTCCATTTCCTTTCTCATGCCAAAGGTCAGCACCTTTTGTTTATAAAATGGAATTGATGGTAAGGGCAATTTTTCAACTGGTAAAGATGGGTTCTTATGATAAAAATAGGTCTTTGCATAGTTATTTCTGACATGCTTAGATAATTATGTAATTTAACGCTAAGGAAGGTGTTGGTTTTTTTCTTTTTTTTTTTAATAAATGTTAGACTTCATCATTACCTATAGTAATCAACATTTGAAACCATTTACATAATGGCAGTATTGCATATTGCTTCATCTATAAGGCTTATAATATCATGTTCCATCAGACATAAGGTGTTTTGGTCTCAGGTTTTGCTTTAAAAGCAAAATGCTCTATTCTTTTTTTGAGAATTAGGATTGGGGAGACAAAAATAATATTTGCATATTGGCAGTGCAGATGGGTGAATAATTTATCATCATATCTCACTGGCCACATACTACTGATGATTGACACTATGCTGCTGGTATAAAGCATTTTACCATCAGCTCTCATGATTTCTAACTGAGAGTATAATAAGCCAATTTGCAGAAGACTACAGACTGTGATAACTTCATCAGAGGAAAGCAGATAAGCAGTGAACCCTTTGCTAAACCTAAATACTAATCTGCATTTGGTTAAACAAGTGCTTTTGCAGAGACAGCTGGAGTTTATTCAGTTTCTTCCTTTATTTCTAGAGCCTGAGGGCATGTTCCCTCCAGAGGTTGTCATCATCAACAGTACAGCTGTACGTGTCATCTGGACATCGCCTTCAAACCCGAATGGTGTTGTCACAGGCTACTCTGTCTATGTAAATAACCAGCAGTACAAGACCGGAATGAGCGAGCCGGGATCCTTTCTTTTGGCAGATTTGTCTCCCTTCACTGTGTATGATATACAGGTTAGAATCTCTTTTCTGGGTTGTGTAACATACTTTAATTTTACTCATTTACTTCTACTTGGACCTCCAAGAAGAATATTGTTTCATAAATTTCTTTACACACATGAACATGTGTTTGCACTGATGCTCGTGTGCATATCCATACAAGCCATACACTTATTTTTAGCATATTTTGGTTTTTGTACACTTTTCATAACACAAATTTCCATTATCTCTTTTTTCAAAGTGTCAGAATTCCATTTACTTTCCCCTGAATGCTCTGTGCTTCAGCATTAGCAAAGTCCCAACATGTATTACAAAGAGGCAAAGATTCTACTCCTACTCATTAAAAGAAAATTACAATTGTTTAAGAAACATCAGGCATGCATGATATATCTGTACAGTGAAATAATGATGTTGCGTTTGACATCCCATTATCAGTTTTTTTCCTTATCCTTTTGAGGAGGAAGCAGAGCTGATCTCTGAAATCACTGTAGTGCTTTCTATGGTCTTAATACGTGCAACATTTTTTCTTTGCTTTTCCCTTTCTCTCTCTTTGCCTCTGTAGTCACATATCTAGTGAAAGGCAAAATACTGTGGGCAGAAACATAATAATAAAAATTTTAAAAAATCTTTCTGTCCTGACTTTGGATTAATATATTCAAGAAATGGATTTTGACACCTAATTGTAGCTATCCCTGTCTATTTCATGAAGCTTTGGTTTACATTATTATATATGAGACAAACTTAGTAGTACCGTGTATACTTCATTCTGAAAATTTGCAGCCAGGTACTGCACACCATAAATAAACATCACAGACAGGCACACTGGAACAGATTTCCATGTTCCAACCCCTCTGAAGCAGCAAACCACCATCCATGAATACACATATGACTTTCTGAATGCCACTTGGAAACACATTTGTCTTTTCTCAATAACAATGCAAATTCAGTGTACTGCCTCACTTATAGACCTTCTATATTAATTTACCATGGCCACCTTCTGTTGCTTGAGATGTTAATTATTCTTCTCTTCTGCTTTGCTAGTATTTATATTTGCATCAATGTGATAGGTAAAACCAAAATAAGATGCCTTTATTTTTTTTTTCCTTTTGATTCTTTTTCTTCTTTTCCTGGGAACAATACTGTTGTGCATGCATGTGCATCTCACTGGTAATCTTACTGCATTATTTTTATTTTCATGCATTTTTTTTTTATTTTGAATAACTTCCCTGTTGACAATGCAGAAACAATGTTATGATCCTTCACTACCTATTTCACTTTGCCTCTTCTTAGTTTAATCCCAAGAATTGAAGGAATAAGAATTTATTTCTGTGGCATTTTTCCATAAAAAATTGTATGATTTCTATTTGCTTTTCTCACTTTTAATTTACAGAATACACATGAAGGGAGAGAGAACACTAAGGAAAAATTATTTTTATGTCAGAATATATGGTAGGAATAGAAACCTTATTGAAGGCCTCAAATGAAAGCACATTTTTACTCAGTATTGTGTACCAGGGTTTACATATACACGCAGAAAAACAAATTCACTGCAATTCTTTTGGTGATAATTTAATAGAAAACAGTAATTAATGCCAGAGGGCTGCATATACACTTCTTCTGAAAATGGTGTGGGAAAATATGATACAGTGCAGTATATCTTTGGCAGATATACTTATCTCAAAGCTGCAGTATTTTCCTTGGCTGTATGGAATCTGCTAAATAGGAAAGAACTACATCTTGGGTGAAGAGAAAGTCTGAACATGTAGCAGAGTTGAAAAATTCCTGCAACTGAGTATGTGAACCTCATGTTTCTCTCCATCAGATTGAAGCCTGCACGGTGTATGCCTGCGTGAGGAGCAACGGGACCCAGATCACCACTGTGGAAGATGAGCCAAGGCAGCTGTCAGCACCCATTATTCACATAATTGGCTCAAGGTACTGTGCTATAGGTGGCTTTCATGTCTCGGGGAGATTTGTAGTAGGAATGGGGACCAGAATGTAAAGTTGTCTTCTCAAAATTGAATTAGGTGCATGAAAGAATTCAGTATACACTTCGAAAACATTTTTAGTGGTTGTTATCTTTGGTCTTGGAGTTTTTTTGCCGAAAGATCAATCAAAGAAGTCTCACCCTTGGCTGATTGTACATACCCATTTGGGTATCACTGTGCTGTGATAATAAATAAGGCATAAGTGGAAATAGTTAAGAGAAGAAGTGTAGTGGAATGAAAATTATCACATTCTGCTGTCAGTTAAGAAGAGGAAGATTAATGTTCAGGGAGCAATGCGATGCTGATAATGGAAACTTAGAATAATTCTGGGTAAGAAAAAAAGTCACCTATCACTGCAGTAAGAATTAGTAAGCTATCTGAAAAGGCGTGCATATCTATGTCTCCTTGAACCACTGTTTGCAATCTGCCTATCCACTACATCCACAGGCATGGGCAAACTTCCTAATTGTAAAGAGAGCATCAAATATGCAGTCTTTAGAAGCAGCCAAATAGTAACTTATACAGTGATTCTTTGGGAGTTCATGTCTTCCAAAGACAAAGTAAAACGAAACTTGCGAATATTCAGAATCACACCAAAAATAAAGCAGTTAACCTCCTTTGTCTGTGTTACCGTTCCTGTGATTTTCCACTTCTGGTGGAGTATGCTCATTAGCAGAATTTCTTTCATCAAAAGAAAAAAAATCTTTTGAAAATAGCTAGTATCTACCATCTGAGCCTTCTGAACTGGTGTGCAGAATGGAGTTGCTTCTCCAGTCTCTTAAGGACTTTGGCTTCCTGTTTGCTATTTGTATATTTTGCTTGAATTGAGCATTGGTCTCTGTATAAGGATGAAATTAAGCTTGCTATTTTTCTGTCACACATATAGATGTAGTCAAATCTTGTTTGATGATAAGAACTCAGTTCAGGGTCTCATCTTTTGCCCTTGGCTTTAACTTATGTATGCCTTTGTCTGTATTGTCTGTACTTGTCTGTACTGCAAACACTTATGCATGTTTCTGCTATTATATATAGACTAAATATGTCATAACACATGAATGCAAAAGGATCAAAAATGCCTTCCTACTTTATAATCTGCTCAGCCAGAAACAGACTCTGTTTCTACACTGCCTTTTCCTACATGTCATATTATCATCAGCTGTTCTTATATCCCAAAAGAATACTAACTACTGATCGATTGCCCGGACATGTCTGGCCGTGGCCTACATGTGCCCCGGGTAGTTCATTTATTTGCCACGGTGGATTTGCTAGAGTGGAATTTAATCAATAGCTAATTCATTAATTCTGGTCCTCGAGTATGTAGGGATTGTGCAGTATAAAAATGACTGGCTGGCTTCAGCTTTGATTGAAATATGACAAACACTACAGCTGACAGCCTTGGCAGGTGCTGGGCTGAATATGAATTTTGCTTATTTATCCTCCATAAAAGAAAAAGCTTGGGCAAAAAACCTCCCCAGTTTGTGTGGACAAGAGGACATTTTAATACATATCATCAATATATCAGAGAGTGAAAAAAGGCATTTCTGGAGTATAGACTCATGGGATACCTGAGTTATAATAAAGTCTGTGCAGTTTATTGTCTTTAATTGGAATCATGGCATTTTTTCCTCTTCTGAATCAGTTTGGGGGGCTGTATTATTGATGAGAATGCTGTAGGATAATGTCTTTGTAGCATTCACAAATAATTGTTTTAAAATTTGCCTCAAGGTGCTACATGACAGAAATTGTAATTTCACCCACCAGCTTAGAAGTCTTTCTGATAGCAGCTCCATCCACACTGTTCTAATGAAGGTTATACCACCAGAGCCATTATAAATACCTTACTTTTCCACCCCTTACAGTTAATAACTCAGCTTCAGGCTGAAACTTGGCACAAAAGGTCGCAGTCCTGATATAATTATTTTATAATGCCAAACTTCAAACAGAAAACAGTACGGGACCCAATCCTGAAGTCCTAAGTCAGGTTATGGTTCATTGTGTTTCTTACCTGCATTTAAGGTTTTTTGGGGGAGAGGTTGCATTGACCATGCTTAGATAGAAACAAATACCATTGAAATCAAGCATGCTTTTGTTTTGTTTTTAATTAGGACCTCAGGATTTGACTCTGTAGACAAGTATTTTATTTTATTGCACAGTTTAGAAATTCTCTGAGTACTGAATGCAGGTGAATGCTGACTGAAAGTTTGGGTAGTGGATTTAATTCTCATGGTGTGTTGCAAAATAGTTCATTCTGCTTTAAAACACTCCTTTCTCTTTTTCCTTGTAACCAGCAATTCTGTTGCTTGCTTAATTCAAAGGTTCATGGGTCAGAAAACACCATGTGGCCTAATTTAGGGAATCTAGGAAAAATCATTCAGGGTTTCATGAAGAGAGGGCCCTTTAAGCACCTTGGGGGGAACTAGAAACCCTGGTCAGGATGTAATGGAAAGCTGAAAGAAGATAAGGCCATGGGGGAAAAGTTAGGTGGGTTCTTTGGCTTGGTGTTCAGTATCATGGGACTTTGGAAGGTTTCTATATCAGTTGCTCTTTGTGGGTGAATGAGGAGGAGGCATTATTTCAAATGAACATGCTAATGAAAAGATTTTAGAAAAAATGGATAGAACACGGCAACAAATTATTGGGATTATGATATTTGTTCATGAATTCTAAAGGACACAAACTACAAAAGTGTCAAACTGCTGTGCTGTGTTAAAAAGCCTTTAAATTGGTCTAATTGCTGTACAAGTGCAAGATAAGAAAATGTAGTGCAGATTTCACCAAGGGGATATCGGGAACTAAAGGCCAGGAAGTCTGATTTTCCATACTGGGGAAATGGTCAGAGAGCCAGAAGGGTCGTGATTGCTCTCCCTACTCTGGTCATGGGAAACATGAATCACGGAAAGATTTCTCCAGGAAGTTTGTAGCAGCAACAGAAGCGTGATGCCATTTATCACATTTATCAGACTGTCTGGCCTGTGTCATACTGCCTTTCTAATTATGTCAGCCCTGCATCCACGATGCAGCAGGTACTTAACTCCTGTGCAATAATGCTGCAGCAGTTGCTCAGGATGTGTGATCTCCTGATGAGGGAAGTATTTTATCCACTAGTCATTAATAATAGCAGTGTTCCCTATCTTAAGACTGTCAGGTGAATCTTGTGATTTTTTTTTTTTTTTTTTTTACTTCCAGCTCCTAAAGGTAAAGTCATTGAATCTTTGATTTTTTGAATTTAACTCTTGCATGTGATGAGACTAATGGAACATTCATTATCAAGATTCCAAAATGAGGCCTTGATATATCTTTAATCTTCAGTGTTAAACCTTTACTACTCCATTGCAAAAAAAAAATTAAAATCAAGAGTCCTTTTCTGCCTTATGGGCACTTGGAGCTGGTGATGAAGCAGGAAAACCCCAGAATTTTATTTCCACAGTGTTTTATCAAAATATATCTGAAGTGATATCAAAATTCAAAAATATTGTTCTTTCTCATGGATTTCTAAAAAAAAATATTTCTACCTGGAAATGTCGAAAATAATTGTCTTTGCATGCTTGAGCCAAATGATTTCACTTTGCTCTCCTTCACAAAAGCAAATACACCTTTGTGGATGAGTTTGAAATTGTTCTTTATCTCCCGAAAGTGCTTTCATGGACCTTGTAGTCTGAAATACATTGTTTCTGTGAACCTGGCTAGGCTACCTTGCCTGCTTCAGTATCTTCACCTCAGTGACAGCAGTGGGACTCATCCGGCATTGGAACTATCATAAAAGGGCAGACACTTGGAGTGTTCTCTGTGTGGACAAGGATTATACCCCACCTGCCAGGTGTTGCACATTTTTTGAATGTACCTACAACTTGCGAGTCTGCTTCTGTAGGTCGGGCTGTGGGCACTTCCCAGGATAGACACAACTCCAATGTATCCCACAGGGAGTGAGTGGATAGAAGGAGAGGACGGGCAGGCTCTGTCCCCGTGTTCCTGCAGCTGTGTTAGATGCACCACACGTGACACAGCTGCCTGCACACTAAAGCGCCCATCGTGTCCCATTAAATCTGCACCTGCTCGAGAAGGTTTTCAGCTCAGCCTTCAGATGAGGGATGTCAAAAAGCCTCTGAAGTCCCATGAAAACCCTGCTGTTCTTTTTTAAACTGAGCTATGCACTGCTCTTGCTGTGTTGCCACAATTTGCCATAGGTGGCAAACATCAAGTGTAGACAAAACTGTAACATCCCTAAAATTGTGAAGGAGTCTGCTTATCTAGGAGCTGGTTCTGGAAGGTCATACTGAGTTTTACCTTGCTGGCAGTGGTCAGTGAACTCCCATTCCACACAATTTCCTTGTTCAGCTGCAGGTTTGCTTGACATCAGGCTATGTCCCCCCCAAATGTGTATCTATCAAATAATAATAAAGTGATTGCTTGTTAAAGGAAAGCAATGCATGCTGAGCTCTGCAGAAAAGGCAAAATGTTTGAATCATTGCATTAATTCTTAGGCCTAATTTGAAATTATATTAGAGAGAAATATGACTTGAAAAACTGCAAAAAAACCTGGCACAATACTCTGAAAATATACTCATGAAGATCTGAATGAAACTTGGAGAAAGCAAATCATTCAAAAATATGACGGGGAATGCTTTCTTTGCTCCTGTGATCTATTCTGTGCAAAGACCAGGAAAGAGTTACAATGGCATTTATAAAGGTTCTTTTCCTTTTCTTTTTACCTTTTTTTCCTGAAGTTTGTACAATGTATTTTCCTGCTTTTCCATTGTAGCATTATTTAAATGTGGGTGAGTGCATTTGTGTGAGTATGAGTTCATGTGTACGTGGTAGAATGGGTAGGGAATACAAAATAGCAGTGGATGGAATATGGAATTCAATCTATGGTTCAGATGAAGACCTTGGAATGATTATGGTGACTCTACAAGCCACCAATGAATTGATTCTCTCATAGGTGACATTAATTCCTGTTCTGCAAAGGCTTATTGCTGTGTGTATTCCTCTGTTTATACCTCAAGGAAGTGAAATAATAGTTCACTTATTTTTATTCCGTTAAGATGTCAAAGTTTATCTTAGCAGCTGCTGTTTCACTGTAGCATTTTCACTTTAAATTAATGCTAATTTCTGATGTCACTGGCATTCTGACAGTGACTGTGTAATTGGAACATGGAGATTAAAAAGTGGTACTTGGAGCCTAACTATGCAGTGTTGTCAGTCCTCCTATTGATCTACATGTAGCATTGGGATCTCCTTCTCTCTGTCCAAAGAGTCACTGTGAAAGGAATTTGTGTCTTATGCGACACAGTGATTATATGAGAAATGAAGGGTTCATTTGAAATGTCAGTGGAAAATTTGTATTTTTGTTTCAAATGCCCCTTTTCTTGTTTTTTTTTTTAAATTTATTGTAATACTTAGTGACTTCTTTGAGGAAATATCTCACACATTTTTAGTGGTGATAGGCATGCTACAGCTAACATGATTTAACAATATCCCTTAAGATATTTTCTTCCTTAAAATGATGATGGTTTGATCTCAAACCTGAAATCAGCTACAGGATTTTGTTTTACAGTCTTTGCAGGCTGCTGCAGTGATACTTTTGCATTCAGTCAGAAGTCTTGAGTCTTAGTCATGATAAACACTTCTGGTTCTTACTTCTAATTTTATGTCAATGGAAATATTGAAGTACAGAATGAAACTAGTGCTTACTGATGCTGTAATGAGTTTTAATTCTATGCTGAAGAATACATCTCAAAGCAACATACTCTTGCCTTTTCCTTGCTTAAAAAAAAAAAAAGATTAAGACAAGGCTGTTCTAAATGGTGGCTGAGCACAATGTGAGTAAGCTGCATTGGCAACAGCACAGAGGGAAGGGGGTGGCCTTTAGCCCCCCACTGCCCATCCTCTACCAGGTTCCTGTCCGAGAAAGGAACAGTCACACCAGCCCTGACAATAGCTATGCATCAGGGAAGGCATATAGTGTCCTTTCCCCTACCACTGAAATGAAAGGAGTAAAATGCTAGAAGTTTTATTGCACATAAGCTTCCAGAAGTGGGAATGAGATGTAATTTAAACAGCAACATTTAAGGACTTTGATTGCGTGTGTGATTTGTTTTCATGGAGTATTAGCACATACTGACACTTTTAAAAAACTTTTACACCTTTGGTTATTTAAACATCTGTGAAATTTGTTATCCAGAACATTTTAGAAACTTCCGAATGTTTCATTCCATGTGAACTAGTGCAAAAAAAAAACTATTATATGCTAATCATTTAATGTAAGTAGTTATAGAGGCATAAATACATCCAAAAGTTGAACAGATGTTGATTTTCTTATTGCAGATCTCTTCAAATCAACTGGGCATCTCCAGGACAGCCAAATGGCATTATCCTGGGATATGAACTCTTACGTAAAGCGTGGCAGAAGTGTGTTTCATCAAAGACTCCAAGGAGCAGCAAAAGTAATAGAATGTGCATCTCATTAGAATGTAAAAAGGATGAAAATATCTGTGGAGAAGTGTGTTACCATCCAGAGTTGGAGGTACTTCTATTTTCTTAAGTTACGTATCTAATGAAAAATAATAATTTTAGGAATGGGTGTGTAAAGCAAATGTCCCCAATTATCAGAGGTTTCTGCTTCTTTTAATACTTTAAAATCAAGGCTCTGAAAGGTATCTTGAAATTCTTTAAAATCAAATATGGGTGTTTGAGCTCATACAGGGATAGCTGTGTGTGAGTCAGCTGATAACAGGTGATTCTGTTATTTTAAGTCTTTGTTTGTTGACCTCATTTCTCCTTTTAGGAGAAATGAATTGGTAAGCATTTATGAACGTGTTCATTTGGTTTAGTGCAGTTTTGAAGTGAATCTCCAGATTGTTTCATTTATTACCTGCTGGTTAAGGGTAGAAGTCATTTTAATACATGTGAATTAAATTCCTTGCACAGGGACCTGTGTTTCAAAAACCATTCAAATATGTTGCAGGTCTGGATGGGGACTTTGCTTTCCCAACCACCATGTGGACCACCTCACTTCACAAGCATGTATCTGAAGTTTCTTCCCTCCAGAAAGCTTTGCTCCTGAAATCTAGTGCAGATGTTCATCCCAAAAATTTAGGCTATGTAGGTGTTCCCAAGTAAATCATGCAAGCCACGTCTAATGAAGTTTGAGGAGTGTCACCACTTGAGTCCACTGACACAATCCCATTGTGACAAATCACGTGGTGGATACACATAGATTTTAGTACGTATTTTTGCATCCTGCTTGGGGCAATTGGCACCAACTTGGGAGGAGCTGTTGACTCTTTTGAAGGCAGAGAGGCCCAGCAGAGAGAGCTCAGCAAATTAAGAGAGATGGGCAACCACCAGCCTTATGAAGTTTAACTAGGGAAAGCGCTGGATTCTGTACTTGGGACAGGGCAATCCCTGTACATACATGGTAGCTCATATGGCTCCTTTTGCATAAAGTCATTGCCCTTGACCGTTGAAAGGCCACAGGAAATTTCTAGCTATATGTAGAATTTGAAAAATGCTAGCAAAACTATAAAGCTTCTTGCTGTGTGGGGAATCATTCCTCAAATCCTGCATGGCAAATGGTGGTTATTAACCTGGCTTGCTGGGGTTTTTTTTATCCCTCTTAAATTATTCCTTGGCTTAATGCTTAATGACCAGATTCTTCAGTAGAAAAAATCTATTTAGATTCAGCTACAAGTGGTTAGCTGTTACATGACAATGATGAGCAACTCTGAATGGGATCTATCATGATTTGTCAGATGCATTTTTAAATTATGGCTATTTTCAGGTTAATCTTCATATGAGTTCCTGTTTAGGAGTAGGATCAATAGCATAGCAGGAGTCTGTAATGGTTTTTATTGACAAATGAGGTAGAAAACTCTTAGTTTGAAAGTAAGATTTAATGTCATGAAATAGTGTCTCTATTTGTCAAAGACATCATCACATGTTCTGTGACTAAAGCAAACAATATGTATTCACAAGATTCCCTGTCAGACAAGACAGTAATTAAGGGAGTGAGTTATTTGAGGGGTTCAAATCAAAATATAAATTATTCCAGTCAACACAGCTTAGCTTTTGAGTTCCCTTGAAAGCAATACTATATTAAATATAAGTATTTCTGAAATCTCACAAGAGAGTTATGGGCAGCCCTTTTTTCTAAAGGTAAAATTATTTGTGTCAGGTTTCTGGCATGGTAGACTTTTACTACATCTTGGCATGTGCATGACTTAAATTTATATTAAACTAGTTTTAGAAGTTTTCCTTTTAATTTTTATTTTTTCAGTCTTTGTACATTTATGGTAACTTAGAGCTTGGAGAGTGTACATTTTTTTTTTATAGCTTCCTGACCTTCTAATTTTTTTCTGATTAATTTTGCATTACATTGTTCTGATGGTCTCTCTGTGTTCTCTGAGCCTGTGGTTAGGAGTGGGTGCTATTTGTTAAGTAATGGATATATAATAAATGGCTAGAAGGTCCACAGGAAACTGAAGCACTCATAAATAAAATTACATGGGGGTAATTTTTGTGGGTGATTTGATTAAACTCCCCGTCCCAATGCTTGGTCTGGTTTGCTATATGTATCTGCACTAGCCATCCAAAATTTCTGTAAGAGACGTCTGCAGAGCTCTTGGTGAGTTTTGTGCCTTTTAAACTGGAGTTCTTGACAGGGACAGCAAAAGGCAGTGGCAGTCCTCTCTCATATTTTTATAGAAGTCACTGTCAGGCTTTATGCTGGTGTTTGTGGTCCTTGGAGTTGCCAGTCTGCTGGACAGAAGTGAAAAGCAACACTGACCAGTGTGTACTTGTTCCAAAAGCCTCTTGTCCCAGTGCCAGCTGCACTTCATGGAACTATAGAATAGAAGGGAGTTGGAAATTGGGTTGGAAGGGAGTTAAAGACCATCTAGTTCCAACCCCCTTCCATGGGCAGGCACGCCTTCCACTGGACCAGGTTGCTCAAAGTCCCGTCCAGCCTGCCCCATTCATCATACATTGATTCTACAGCCAAATGTAAAGAGACACCACTGAGAATCAAATGCTGAACATCTTAAATAATGTTGAGATCTAGAATAAAGGTTTTGGTTCATTTGATAATAGACTGGTCAGCAGAAGCAGGCAGTTGTATATAAATAGTTCCAATAGACAAATAGGTTGTGGAGTTCTCACTTTTGCTCAAGTCACTTACTGCACCTTGTTTACAAGACAAAGGCTGGATCTAATTTCCCTCTTGAATTAATGAGTATGAATGAGAGGAAAACCAGACCTCTTGTACAAAAATTATTTCAAGATATGTCTTTGGTTATTTATTAATTTGTCCTTAAGGATTTATGGATTACATTTGGCATCATCAGCTTGCTATTGTATGGCACTGCAGAAAAAGAGGGATTTGTTATGATTCAGCCACAGATGAGATCACGAAAATATAATCCACTCCAGTAAAAGAAATACCAGGGTGTATTGCTGGTGTGCAGCAGAGTGGGATGCAGGGACTTTTCATCCAACTCTGGCTGAGCTGGGTGCAGCCAAGTGGTGCAGCTCTGTGTGAAAGGCAGTGGAAAGCAGCCTGGCTGCCAGGCTGCACTGCTGTGTGTGCTGCATTTGGGATCCGGGTTAGTGCCTCTGCTTGGGACTCTGCTCTGCAAATAAACCAACTTGCTCTGAGCCTTCTGGGGATTCTCTAAAAGGGCAAGTGACCTTTTCACTAGGAGGGACATGTGTACATGCACATTCATGGGCTCATGAAGGCCTGATATTAAGCCCAGTGAAGACCAAACATTCCCCTCATCCTAAATAATCTTTGCATCAGATCCTTACTTCTTCTTCCTAGTTGTTATCCAGTTTTCTGCTTCAGTGTTAGGACTCTCTGTTATTTTAACTAAAGCTAACACGTTGTGCCTAGTATCCTTGCCCTGGTGTTTAATCAGACTTGCATGGATTTATTTCTTGATCACAGAAAGAATTTAGAAATATTTTTGTGTGTGTGTTTTTGCAGAAGACCTGAAAATACACTGTGATGTTGAATTTTGTCTGCTGCCAGGAAGGTCCCTGTGTCCTGTGTACCTTTTACAGTAACAAACTGGGCTGCTTGAGTATTTCCAAGTTGCCAAAGTTGTCAGTCTTTCTGTAGCTGTTTTCAGTAAGTGATCCATAACTCTGCCCGTATGTGAAGTCTCAAAAGAGACATCTGCTTACAGAGCACATACCATGAGGTTTGCAGAGGTACTTCAATTAACAAGGGAGTGTGCCCGAGCTTCACCCATCAGGTAGCATCATCTCAGTATCAATAGGGAAGGCATTTCTGCATTATCCATGGAGCTACCAAACTGTTCGTCTGTTGTTACTGACACCCTGAGGTGAACTCTGAAAATAATGAGACAGGTACAGTGAAAATGTAATTAAAGGAGTGGCATAAAGGCTAATAATTTCTGCTCACTTTGCATTGTGAGTATGAACATCAGTGGTTAAAAGGGTCCTGACTGAAGGTGTTAACACAGCTTCAGCACTTTTTATTTTCAGGTGCAACAAGCTGTATCAATCTGTAGTTAATGAACTAATCAAATATAACTGACATTAGTAGGAAGTACAGGCTTACCCCTTTACTCGTAATTAATGTGCCGTTTATTAAAGACACCAGCAGGACTCTTTTTTAAGGACAGGAGGAGCAAAACAGTGGCTTGATGGCCAGCTTCAAAAGCTGTCAGCGGTGAAACCTAACATATCTTGACATTGGTGAAAGGTACCCCATCAATATTTATGCAAAATTTACTATTAATGTTAGCAATATTGTGCAAATTCTTTTCAAGTTCTTTCAGGCTTAGAGAACCTTTAAAAATATCACATTTCTTGTTGTAACACACCTGAAAGGCAGGAAATGAAACTCATTTTAGGAAGATCATATATAGTGATTTGTAACAGAATAACAATAATTTCTGCTCATGGATTTTAGATTAAGTCTGTATCAATTACCAAAAGAGAACAACAGTTTGAGAAAAGAAATGTATGAGTAATTGTGCTTAGCTAAAAAGGGTGTCTGTATAGATTCAGAGATAATTTAAGTAAAAAAAGAATGAGCCTTGCTAATTTAAAATATTCCCTCTCACAAGAGAACATGATGGGTCAATCATTACTCTGGTGTTTGCTCCACAGGCAGAAATTTTTAATGAACTCCTGTAGCTAATAGGAATTCCTGAGAGTGTTTTGTGAATTGCTATTTCACAAAGTGGCTCTGGCAGCAAGCGTTTGACAAGAAGGATAAACATGGCTGCCTAGCACATCTGTTTATTTGAGTAAATCAGTCTTAGCTCAACTGGCATGTGTCCATAAGGCCAGATAATATCCTTCAGCAAAGTCTTCAGCAAGCAGAGGGATCAGGGATGACACACTTGTAATTAAAAGAGAGTTGCATAGATAAGTTTGGAGTATTTTTAAAAATTGTTACAATATTGTGTAATCCTGCCTGCCAGATTTGATATCTTGTTACTCAGTGCTACTGTCATGGCTGACTGGGCCTTTCTCAGGCATCATAATAAGCCTTTCTTTGTGCCCAGCCCTTCCCAGTCCCTGTGCTCCTGGGTCACAGTCCCCCTGTGTGCTTGGGTGGAAAGAGAATGTCAGGATTGATTTGTGAGTTCCTTTGTGAGGTTACTGATATTTTTAAGGGCTTCTGTAACAGCTCAGGATGAACATCTTGTATCATCTTCATGGAGAGTAAAGATCTTCTGGCTCCTGAGTGTATGTAGAGCATTTGACCCTTTTTAAAAGGGTGAGGTCTCCTACCTGCCTAAAATGTTGGTGGCACTGCATTTGTTCACTCCAAGGCTTCTGCTTCCATGTACAGGATAGCACCACCCACTTGGGACTGTCATGTTTAGATGTAAGAGGCTGAGCTAATAATTGCCCCTGTAACTTTCAGTCCATCTGCTTTTCTTCTTTTTCTATGACACAAGTTTAACATTACTTGAATGGTTTTGGGTTTTTTCGTGGATTGATAATGCAGAATCCTTGGGCTGAATATCGATGCAAATAGAAACTGTCTCTAGAGGACTGCCAAAAAAGTGTTCTTTAACAATTTACAGCTGACTGCAGAGGATGTTATGAAACTACATAATAATAGCACCAACTGTATCAGTTGGCAGTGCCAGATGAGAGTCTGAATGCGTTGTAGAACAGACTGGACCCCTCTTTGGAAACTCTCTATAGGTTGTTGAGAAATACTGAGGCTCTTATGTAATTTTTAAGAAGGGAAAGTAGCTACTGAAACAGCTGTAACACATCTGCATGTACAGCTGGGGATTTTGTGTGGGAATTGAGGAAGAAAAGGAGAGACACCAGTAATAATGCAATCTTACAAAGAATGTTTCAAACTGAATGCTGTAGAGCTAGTATTAAAATGGCCCTCCCAGTTGGTGTGAAACCACACCAGTTGGTGTGAAATATGCAGAGCAGCCCTTTCTATGGAGGATTCACAAGAGAAGTGACATTTCTTAAAACCAGAAGCATCTGAGGGAAAGTAAAATGATTGCTCAAGCATTTGAGCCTGGATAGAGCCAAAGATGTGCAACTTTCTTTCTGTGAAAGGTGGAAAGACTGCGTTCAGAAATTTGAGTGGTGGCCATCACTAAAAAGAATGAAAAATGAAAAATGGGATGACAAATGAAATACATGAAAAGAAGAGGTGGTATTGGGCCAGACAGATCACAGAGGGAGACATCAGACAATCCTGAGGGGCACAAATTGGGATCAAGAATGCCTGAGGAACATGTATTTGGCCTTTTTTCATTCAGGCGGGTACAGAATTTCCAACTGGTGTCTCAAGCTCAGGTTGCAGTAAAAAGGATATGACAGAGGGCATTTTTACAAATGTCAAAAACTGTTGCTAAAGGTAATCTGTTCTGAGCAAAGTGGCACAATAGGACTTGGGTTTGTGTTTTTCAGAATGCTTTTAAGCAACTTGGAAATACAGAGTGACCAGGTAAACTTTTAGGTTTCTTTGGAGCCAATTGTAAATGAAGAAAAACTCAGCCTGGAGTGCATGCCAGTCATTACAAAATACCCAAAAGCTAGGAAGCAGGGAAGAGGTGTAAAGCAGAGTTTTATTTGACATCTTAACTAATGATCTGGAAGAAAGAACAGTAGGTTAATTAAATTCATAGATTGGATTATATTACCAGTGACAAAGTGGACAGCAAAATAATATAATAGGGCCTACAGAGATCCAAAATTCCTGAACAGAAAAGGACAAATTTCAGCTACATTGGTAGTGTAAAACAGATGCTGAAGGGGAAAGTGTGCTGGAAAAGCAGAAAACAGTGTCACAATTCAAAGCATATAAGGTTATAAAACCTAAAAATATGATGAGGAAACAGGAACCTCTGCTGTCCTACCTCATGTTAATTGCAGGTTACCTATTGCTTATGTATTGTAAATTGCAACTTCAGAACCTAACCTGATACTCCCAAGGGTGATGGAATAATGGCCATCCAAAAGTGAACAGAACAAAGCATCATCCTTCTGAAGTCAAAGAGAGTTCACGACATTAGAAAAACTGTATTTTTGTGCATATATATTTTTATTAACATTGTAATTATAATACAAAATAGATGCCCTGAGCCTATTAACAGACATTTTTTAAAGTTTTTTTTCAGGTAGTAGTTAAAGTACCTAGGTAAACAAAAGATCCTTCAGAGGAACACTTCCTTTCTTTGTTGCTAAGCTAACCTGATTTAGGACATGGTAAAAGTCAGTAGTCCATTTCAAAAGAAAACAAAGGAGGAACTCTGCTCTAACATCTGTGCTCTCCTGCCAAGTCCATTTCATGTCTAGCTGCAAGAAGCTGGTATAGGTTGCACTGACTGAAGGTTCCAAGTTTACCATTTTTGTGGCTATCCTACTGACTGTGCTGTGATTTGCTGGGTGTTCAATGTGCTACTCCATTGACACAGGAGTAAGTGTACAAATAATTATTTGATTGTTCAAGCATATAATTTTCTTGACAGCACCTAGAAAGAAGTCCACAGTTAAAAGGCCTTTTCAAAATTCATTTCCATATAAATTTTATTTGGAAAAAAAATCCTTATATAAATACTATTCTCTTGAGATCAACCTTGTCTGAAGAACTGTGGTCATAAGTAAGCGATCATATGCTATAAGAAAAAAATTCCACTTATTTTTATGTGAAAGAAAACCCAAGAGCTCTTATTGGGAAATACTGTTTTTTTAGTTGTAAGGATTTCATCATAAATGAAAAAAAAAAATAAACAAGAATTGGGAGGAAAAAAAAAAGGGTCAGGTGATGGTAGACTAAATCCACATATTGCAATCTACTCCACATTGAGAAACTCAAACAGCCTGCAAGGCATATGAAGATGATTCATATTAATGGACTATTTTATTAAGGTGCAGTATGGTTGAAGGCCACAGAATAGCAGCATTCTGTCAGATACACAGTAGTTTATTGAAGTCTGATAATGCCAGAGGGCGCAGAATTTTAGCCAAGTTACATTTTATTTGGCTGCAGTCATATTGGTGTCTGCACTAGGATACATGTTTTCTCATACGTTGTTTTGCCAGACAACACATTATGTTCCATTTTACAGATATTACCTTACTGATTTTCTCTCTTTTTTTTTCTTTTTTTTACTACTTCTAGGTATGTTGTAATGGGATTCTGCACGACAATAAACCTGGCTTCCAGTGCTGTGAGGACAAGTACATTCCATTTATTCTTAATTCACCAGGGGTTTGCTGTGGTGGGCAGATACATGCTGTGCAACCCAAACATCAGTGCTGTGGTGGTTATTACACCAGGGTTTTAGTAGGTAAGAGACAGCTCCTTTCCACTGCTTGAATGAAACAAAACAGCAAAGTTGATGTATTTGTTAAACCAAGGAGAATGAAAACAATAAATGTGAGATTTATCAAGATTTCTAGACGTCTTTGAGAGTGGTGTTCAGTGAAAATTGTACTCACTTTGCCTTCTAAACACAGTACACTCTGTTTATACAAGAAAGGCTTAATTGATGAAACCTGATGATTGGGTCATTTCCCAGAGAACTAATTTATGCCAAACTATACTTAATTGCAGTAAGTGCTGCATAATGGGGAGGGCAGTTCTGCTTAATAGGAACACCGTCAGGCAATTTAGTGGTGAAGTTTAGTTCCCTGCTTGACTTGACCCCACATGATTTTCCATAGCCATTTCTGTTGTGGAGCAATTGTTAGCATTTGGTGTTGATATTCTGGATTACATCACTTCTACTCGTTTCTACATTGTCTACGCTTTGTTTCTGCTAATGTTACACATCAAAGGGTATCTCCCACATGCATTAACTTTGATGGTAATTTATCCTTTTCTTGTTCTCGGAGTGGTTTGGGAAGTTTGCCAAAACTGTGCTTCTGTGTTACCGTCCAGAGTTTGGTTTTCCAGTTTGTTGGTGGGTCACTGTTGACGGGGAAAGGGAGGAAAAAGGGGAGGAGAGATCCCTTTCATGGGGGCAGTGTTCAGAGCATATAACTCTTTGTAGGCAATTGTCAGGTCAGGAGCTAAAGTGCTTCCATTACTCACGAGCTGGCACACATTCCGTAGGCTCAGAAATGCTTGACATTTTGCCAACGCATTCAGCACATCCCAAGTTCTGATCTTTTGAAAAGTAATTCATATATCACAATATTAGAATGCCTTCCATGATGTCATCAGAAAAAGGCTATCCCATGGAAGAACCTGAGAAGAGTATTTTGCTGACCTCATTAATCTCAATGTACTGAAATGGAGAGATTAAACTGTGACCTCTGTCCCCATCCAGTGGTCTGTGTTAACTAGCTTAATGTTGTTTACATCAAGAAAGAAAAGCACAGTGGAACAAAATGTCTTATGTCTGAATGTAGTTCTTGTTCAGTCAGCAGTCTGCAAGCACGAAACAGTGAATGTTTGAATATGATTTTAAATGAATTTTTATTAAGTATACTTGCTGCATTATTTTTCTATACTCTAAAGGGCAGCAACATGAACACTGTTGGTCACTTTTTTCCTTTTTATTTTTATAAATATGCTAATAACCTCAAGCTAAATGTTAATGTGGGTCATTCTTTGATAAGGATAACAATTAACTGGTAAAACTGCGTAGTAGTTTTCAGAGGCAGAACATTTTCAAGCCTAGCTTGGAATGGATCCCATTTTGAGAGGTTAATGAGAAGGTTACTGATCCTTTGTGTCTTATGTCTAATAGTTCTTTAAAAAAAAATAGTTTTAGTTCCAATAGATATAAGCTACATTCTGTGTTTTAATACTTTTTCTGTGTAGCAACTAAATTAGCTTCCAAGGAATGCAGAAAAATATGATGGTACTAGGTACTTACCTAGATGGATTATATCGGTTATACTCTAAAAATTTGTTCTCATCTTTTTTTTGTTTATTATTGACTTTATTTGATAAAGTTATTTATACAGGAAACTCTCTAAGCATGCATATTTCCCAGATGTTGTTTGGCCAGCTCGATAGCTCAGGATGTGCTGAAGCACACTGGGCTGGAGGTATGAAGATTACAAATTAGGCAGGCAGAATCTCAGTTTCTGAAACAGTAGTGCACAAAGAAGTGCAAACATCCCTCCCAGAACTAAGATGGGAGGCAGAACAAATAATGCTACTACCACCCAGGCACCTCTTTGGCAAGGAATGTGGGGAGAAAGGAAAACACTGTTCTCCCTCATCTGTTACAGCCTCAGCACATGTTTATTTCTGACAAAAGCTGCATCGAGTTTAGAGCTCTCTGTTTCTAATTCCCAGCCTTTCATAAGAAAAGAACTCGAGATACTGCTTTAAATGAGAAAGATGAGTTTTAAAAATCAAAACGCATTTCTTTGATTAACATTCAGGAATCAAAATACTTTTATCAATTCTACTACCCATCTTCAATAGCAAAACAAAACCACTTCCTCCTCCCAAATGACATTTGAGCCACAGAAAACATTTCAACACAGAAAAATAATATGAAAATATTAGAGCATTCAGTCAAATCAAGTGCAGACACTAGTTAATGAAAATTATTACCATTTATCAAAATTTTTGTATCCTTCATGTATGTATGTACTTTGTTCATAGCCCACAGCTTATTCCAGTCCACCCCACCCCACCATTATAGTGTCAGTCTCACTGGCAGTCTTATCCTAAGGTCTTTTCCTGCAAAAGCTGAGATTTTCTTTAAGTAGCAGCCAAGTCCATCAGTTGTGATGGTAGTATTTAATTTTTAAAATGAGTTTAATTCTTAAATTCTCTGTGAGATGAAGTCCTGAGCGACACTCAAACATGAAAAATGCTTTAAGCATTGTGAATTAATCCATCAAAACAAGTTTAGGATGATTTTGAAAGAGATAAGAAAATTTTTTGCCAAGAATAGGTAGGCTGATGGTTCTGTTAAACACAGCAAGAATGTGCTCTCTTTACTGTGTAGCTGCGACTGCAAAAGGTTTTCAGCTGTAGAATTGTCATATGTAGGGACATTATTTTCATTGCTCTTCTCAGATTTTTCTCTGTCATGCTTGTGTTTTGATATCTTACAGGGTCTTGGGCCTGAATTAATGTATGCACATTTCTTTAATCATTATTACAAATGAATATACTACTTTTATAACATTCTAAAGTACCAAGTGGTTCCATGCTTTCACATGGAAAGTTCCGTACATGAAGCTGTGTGAACCCAGAGTTGTTGCTATCTGATGAAAGCCTCTCAGGAATTTCAAGAGCTATAAATGGATAAAATCTTTAATTGTATTCTTATATTGACAGGAGAAGTATGCTGCCCTAATGAAGAGGAAAACAGAGTTTCAGTTGGAATTGGTGACTCTTGCTGCCAGGGAATGCCTTACTCCACATCAGGCAATCAAATCTGCTGTGGTGGATCCCTGCATGACAGTTTCAATCAGCAGTGCTGTGGTGGAAGGGTCATAAGCATGGACTCAGTCTGTTGCGGTGATGAAAAGGAAGGGACTGCATATAGACCTCTCACAGGTAAGTGATAAGTCCTCAAGAAAAAGGGTCTTAATCTTTCTAAATCTCTTTTGACACCAGCTGTTCAAAAGTGACACACTCAGGTTTAAAGTGTGTGTGCCAATTTGTTCAAATGTTGTTGCACTTTAGTCACCTACTTTGCTATACTACAAAATGCTGAGTGCTCAGTACCCTTCTTTGCCTTTGTGCAAAAGCTGCAGGGTCTGGAGAAACCAGACAATTCAAAAAGGATTGAATGATCTTTCCTTATGTAAGTCAGGAAAAAGTCCCCTCTCAATGAAGTTAGATTGACCACCTTGTGCCACCATGCATCCCAGTGCAGGGATTTTCCATTTGCTCTGGAAATGTGAGGTTAGTCACCTGGAAACTGAAGATTGCAATGCTATCTGCTTGGTGGTCTATGTCCCTCCCTTGTGTTCATCCCTTTCATGGGGGTAAACCTTCTATAGTTGAAGAAAAACTAATCCCCAGCACTACTCACTGGCTCATCTGGTGTATCCCATTAATTTCTTGCAAATGATAGGAAATTACTCCATCATTCAGGGGTACCATCTGAACCTTACTTCCTCGTAAAACACTCTGTGACTGTCTGATGACAGAGATTGGAGATATTATTACAAATCCTATTCAGATATTTTCATGTGTCTTTTCTTTCCACCGTTATTAGACAAATTATATCCCATCAGCCTTAGGCTTTCTCAGCCTGACAGAAAGACTTCAGAAACCATTGTGGTCTCAAAGGGGAGCCTGATTACAAAACACAGAAATAGTGAAGGTTTAGTACCAGCTATGCTTGGCATGCAGAGCTGAGTGATGGCATGTGCCAATTCGAGCCTCTAGTTGTACAACTAAGAATCTTAATATATAACTAAGAATCCAGATCTGAAGGCTGAACTCCTCCTTTCCCCAAAAACTAAGCTCTGTCTTCCGCTCATTTTTTGTATTCCCTGGATCCTTCAGGGGCTGTGGTATTAGGAGCATCCTCGTTGGGTGCTGGCTGTCAGGACAAGCTAATCAGATGAGCATTGACATGGTTTCTGTGGTTTCCATGCTGTCCTTCACTTCCAGTGGTGACTCATGGTGTGTATGCTGTGAGCAGCACTGCTTGCATGATTTTAGCTCCCTCTCCCTGTGATCCCTAATTGTGCTTGATCTACAGCACCCATGCTCACAATACCAGCTCTGAGCAAGGCCCTCTTGCATAGCCGTGCATTGTGCAGCTGCCACAAGACAGGGCTGGCTCATAAAACATCTCTTTATGTACTTTATTACTTAAACTCTTTTATTTGCCTGCAGGAGCCCTTTAACAAAATCACATTGAATTGACTTTCTCACACCAAATCAAATCTCCCTGGTCCCAGTTCAGTTGTCTTTGTCAATATGTATTTTATAAATGGAGTGAATTAACAGATGCTGTTGGAACAGAACTGCTGGGGTAGCGTTTATGTTTTTACTGCTCTCTCTGGGCAGATGAGTTGTGTAGGAGTGTAATACAGGTATCTTGGGATGAAAGTTATGTTCTTCATTTCATTATATATGTATTCTTAACAGTTTTTTTCCCCTTAAATATATATATTTAAAAAACCTTTATATCCCTCTTTTAAAAATGTGTTTAGCCTGTAGCGCTCAATCATTTACACTATTTTTCTCAAGAATGGGTCAGGATGACATTTTTTTGGCTATTAAAAAAGAAAACAGTGGCTTTTTTCATCGCTCACGGGTTTTCTGTGAGGACTTTACGCTGTGAGCCAGCACACAGCTGAACACAAATACAGGTTTGAAAGATGAATTAGCACCACAGTTGAAAAGAGATCGTATTCTTTTGCATTAAGTGTAGCATAGATTGTGGTTTCTTATCATATCATATAGATCATGCTCGATTGGTTTTTGCTTAATTTCTCGGAGTATTTCAGCCTTGCTAAATACATCACGAAAATGCACAAGCCAGGCACAAAAGTCTACCTGCTCCCTATCCTAATTATTATAATGATTCTAATGGAAAAAATACTCTTATATAAAAACATAATTTACTTATCATTGGCAAATGCATAAGTAGAATTTTGCAAGAATATGGTAATTGGAAAGCTGATGTCATTGTCTGGAAGGAGAAGAGGTATCGGGGTGGCTTTATGCAAAAGCTGAATTGCTTCTGAAGCACTTGGCAATGAATGCCATAGCTAAAAATCTAGTGACAATTTAAAGCTTTTGTTTGAGAGCTTTAAGTCCTTCCATAAAAAGCATACAAGAAAAACTTAACCACTAAAAATGCAAGCCTTGTACGGAGTCTCATTTTGTTGCATGACCAGTTCAAAATCAGTCCTTCTGCTGAATCTAGACCCAGGTTGGCCCTGAATGTGGATTTAAGGGCTTGAATCACAGAACTTTTTCATTTGCCATTGCATACCTTTTCCAGAGAGTCTGCCCTGCAAAAAGAGATGTTTTGTCCAATTTGTCCATCCCAAATTTTCCCTTTATTTATTAATTTCTCTTTTCTTACGTTTCCTTTTTCGCCCCTTGTTGGCCTTATTTAGTGGGGTGACCATAGAGACATCTACTGGCAAAGGCTGGCAGTGGTGTACATGCACATCCTGAGCCCCACTGCTGCAGTGTGATTATCCAAAGTTCTCTATTTCTGGCTATAAAGGATAATGTCAGCTAAAACCACTCTTGGATTTTCTCTCTCTCTGTCTTTTTGGGTTTTTTGGGTTTTTGGGGTTTTTTTTTGCTTTTAATGCCACTATACTGACATCCCAGACTCATGAAAGATGATGCTTTGTACTGTTGTGGTTCCTGATCTGTAATAGTTGCAATACCCACGTGTAAGCCAAGGATTTTTGGAGTAGTTTGCAATGTACACTGGCTCTGTATTTTGTTGATCCTCTATTCTGGCTCCAAAGGCTAAGCCTTTTAATACTCATTTTTCCCTTTTGAAAGCATTGGTTTTGCAGATTTACTAAATTAGTAATTCATCACTCAGCTAGATTTATAAATTTTTTCAGTTGCTGGGGATGAACATGAAATAATTGTTGACAGAAATCAGTTTTAGCAGGAAGTATCTTTTCCAGCCCATGGATTTTCTTTTTGCTGTAATGCATTGCGTGCCTATGAAACATAAATATATAAAATATGACACGCACATTCCAACTGAGTTACAAACAAATAGCATACATTTTGATATTTTGCTGAATTCAGCAAGGGTTTATAGGAATTTCTGGATCCTTAAGCAATTGAATAAAGCGATTTTTAGAAGGCAAATCAATCCATCAATATTACATGGTCCTGTTTTGTTTTTCTTGGAGCATATTTAAAATTGTACATTTGAGGTGTCAAGGTTCAGGAGTCAAGTGCTACATGTGATAAATTAAGGAAAGGTCAGAGGCTATGCAATGCAGTTTCAGAAGATTGTCTACCTCTGCCTTTGCAGCTCATTCATGCTGAAGTGATGCACTCTGGGAATTACTACCAAACTCTGCTCTGCAACATCTGCTCTCCCTAAGTGAGTTAGTGCACGTCAGACATCTTTATGTCAGAATATTGCAGTGATGGATGCAGTCTTCAGAAAATGCTGCATAAAAATCTGGTGTGCCGTTCTGGCCATTAAGTGAAATTACTATTTAAATTAATGGCGCTGTCACAGTTTATCTGTGCAAAGAATGAACGCTGATTAGGGTATTAAGTAATTAGCAATTTATCACACTGGAACAAGGTTGATAATAATTAAAGAAGTAATGGTTTACCAAAGAAACTAGAAAGGGAGTCACTTCTTGTTATGTGAGTGAAATCTTGGCTGAAAAATTTAATTCAGTTAAACAAAGATGAGGTTCACAGTGAAAGAATACAGCTTTGTTTGTTTCTGTAGAAAAACAGTTCATTATCAAAATTCTAGTTTGCCTGTCAGAAGTCCCTTGGGGCTGTCTGAGTTGCTTATTAGTATTGAATTGAGTCATTTTCTGCATTAATTCTCTGTTTAAAATTGGTAGAATCCTAGGACAATTTGGAAAAAGGGTGTGAACAAGAGGAAATATTTTACCTCTTGAAGAGCTGGTGATCACAGTTGGATTAGCTGTGAATAGAACCAGCCCTGAAAAAAGGTAAAGTATGCAAATAACATCATCATTTTTAGTCATTCCAGTGATTGGAATGAAATGTTCTGAATGCTTTAGCAGGATCATACCTCTAAAGATTAATTTTCATTATGTATGACTTCTAAGAGAGATTTGCTGCAATGAATGGCTGTGAAAAAAGTGGCCACTCTTGCACGTGTTTTAAATGCCAACATATGACAGAAATTACGTCAAACACAAACTATTTTGTAGATGCAACAGTATATCATAGCCCTGTTTTCTGTGTGATACCTTTCCAGTTCAATTAGGAATAACATTCATTTCATTGCCAATTACAGAGGAGTTTGTAGTGTTTGGTTCTGGGTTAAAACTTACTCCTTTCTTTAGGTGGTGTTGGGTTCAACACTGGTATTTCGGGTGAATATGTGGAAAATTGCAGTGGTTATGATGAGCTTTTAATTTAAAAATGAAATTATTAAAACCATAAAAAAGACAATGGAATTAATTTTGGCAGCTTCTCAATTCCACTATAGAAATGCAAATTATATTTAGACATCAACTTCTTGAAGAGTAATTCTTTGTATTAGATGACAGAAGCTTCACTGTGGGTATTTTGCAAGTGACCATTCAGTTCTAGGTACCTATTATGAACCCCTACTTCAAAATATAAAATATGTGATAAATTCTGGAATGCTAAGATGCACTGTTGGAAGACTGCCCGTGTGAGGGGGGTATGAAGGAGACCTGAATAGAAAGTACATGGAAAGCTTTCTCAGTTTTTACATTCTACAAGAAATTTTCATCAACAGTGCATCTCCAGCCATCTGCACCTGGTACGTTGGTGTGGTATTTCATAGCAAAGTTCTTTAAAAAGTTCAGGAGTGGTGAATGTTGATTGTAGGGGGACCCTGTTTGTTCCTCTAATTCTTGATTGTTTTCAGTAGGTCTGGGAGTCAGGATGTTTGCTTCAGTCACCTCACGTTTGAATTTAATCTCACTTTAGCTAAATCTGCATAATTCCAGTTGCTCATGGGTTCATGCCAAGATATATTGCATTGTGAGCTTTCTCCTTTCTTATCTATTTATTTATTGACTTTCATTTCATATTCGGATATATTTTTGTTTGTTTGTTCATTTCAGGGATGTTCTGTTGTGGGCAAGAGTACGTGAATAAGTCAGATACCATATGCTGCTCAGGTTCCAGTGGTGAGTCCCTAGCACATGTTAGAAAGAATGACCAAGTGCCAGTAAAATGCTGTGAGACTGAACTTATTCCAAGGAGCGAAGAATGCTGTAATGGAGTTGGATATAATCCTTTGAAATATGTTTGCTCTGACAAGATTTCAGCTGGAATGATGATGAAGGTAATTGATAGAAAATCTCTCGGTAGCTCTGATTTGATGATGGAAAGAGAAATACACTGTTCATAACTATTTTTCTAAAATAGGAATATAAAAACTCTTGTGTGCATTATTCATTTTCACATTACATCCATATTAATACCGAATGAGTTCGCCATGATTGATGTTATTGCAATGAATTCTAAAGGAATTAATAATGATTAGCTGCCTCTGTGAAGTGTTGCCCAGCACTTCAGATTAGTACAGTGGCTAAAAGCTGGCATACTAACAAGACTGACATGTATAGCCAGTTTCCATTCTGTGACCACTGTTTCTGATGATGTTCATTAAGTGGAAATTAAAATTGGACTGGCCAGTTCTGAAGTATAAAAATGCTATAACATTTCAATTTGGGCAAGCAGTAGGACATGATTCCCCAACCCCTAAAAAAAAAAAAAAGGCAAAAATAAAAAAAAAGAAGCAACTGAAAATTTCTTCATGGACTTAATCCTGATCCTACAGAAAACCAGTGGCCATTTTGGCAGAAATTTCAGCAGTACTAGGATAGGTCCTTTCATACCTAATGAATTACATAGTTTATTCTTATTCTACTTTAATGTCAGCGTAAACGAAACACCATGAAGGCTAATTTGATCTTTTCCAAGAGTGGTCTGTGATTGTAGGCATCAGTATGAGACAATTCCAAGTTGAATTCAACAGAAATCTCCAAGAATTAGCATCTTGGTGGTATATATGAGCTGTAAAAATGTTGTCAATTGTTATTACAATTTTTGTTTAAGAAAATGAACATTTCAAAGGATGGAAACCTGATTTATATATGTATATATATATTCTTTTTATAAAATTGTATTTATATTTATGATAAGAGAGAAAGAGAAAATGGGTGAGGGAGAAAAAAGAGGGTCGTTTATTGTGAATTCTACAATATGGAAATCAGAGAGATATCATGGAATTTACCAGTAAAGTGAAACAGACCCCATCCTGCCATATGCAGGTGTTCCTATATCCTTGTCATTCTTCTGGTAAGTTAATACAGAAATATTTCTTACATCTTCTCCTTTTCATGTCAAGGTTTTCATGTAATTTCATTTTCAGACTGAATAATTTTCTCCTAGAGAAAATCCAGGCATTGTGATGAGTCAGCTTCAGCTCCTCAATGCATTGTATTAGAAGTTCATGCAAGGCAAAAAAATGGCTGAGAACAGGTTAATGAATTCTGGTAGATAACACACCAGATCCCTGCCTTAGGTATAAAGTATAAACAAAGGAAGTGCTTTGTATTTCACTTACCCACAGTAGAAAAGAGATAGCGGTGCTGGCTTTCTGATATGTATAGATTTACTAACAGTGAAAGGGCTGATAGCCTGACACATTCTGGAGCTACTTTACATGGGAATCCAATCCATCTACATCCTGCATCCTATATGGATATCTATCACAATGTATTTTTCAGGAAAGTGCCAAATTTGGGAAATTAAATTAGCTAAAGTTCCTAATCAGCTAAGAAGATAATTTGAATAGGTGAATTAAGGAAATGTTAGATATAATTTGTTTGGTTTTCCATCTGAAGTTTATGACCTAATGGGCAGAAATATCTGTTGCAAATATGGCAGTACATTTCTTTCTGCAGCAACCTATATTTTATGAGAATTATTGCTCTCTGCCTTATGGTTTGGCAAAAATATTATTTCATGAATTTTAATGGAAAGTTTTGGATGTTCAGCATATATTTCAGTGAATTGTTCTTTATGGGTTAAATCTTATATCTTTATGTTTGCAGAGGTCCTCTTATTGCAGCAAAGCCTCTGTTTAGGAGTGATGTGGCAGAAGACATGATTTATATAGCCCATGAATAGAGTTCTCAGCCTTAAAAGCTGCCAAGGACTTGCACAGAGCCCTCTTGTGTACTTGGCAAGCTGTGTGAGGGGCTGGGAATTTGCTACTGATTTGCCACGGGGTATTGGCCTTTGCAGGAACAGAATGTTCAAATTCTTGGATAAAATCCTGTTCTCATTGATTCTAGACTCTTCTGTTTTCAACAAATCCAGCCATTTGTGCTTCCAGTACTTAAAATTTGTGATGCTCTCATCCAAGGTCCCAAAAAAAAAAAAAAAAAAAAAAAAAAAATCTGGTTTTTTTAGAAAGGATTATGAAACATTAATTATCAAAGACAGTAGACAGGCCAAAGGCTGGAAGGGTCTCCCCTATGCTAGAAATATCAATGTACTCAAGGTGGTGTCCTGGTTTTGTGTTGTATAAAAATAGAAAAATACTAATGGAAGCATTTATATAGAAAGCAAGATGAGGGAAATATGTTTAAATTTGCCTATGTATTCCTTAGGTAAAAGAAGAATGCAAGGCTAATGTCCTCTGTCCTTTATCTATGGAGGAAACAGCACACTGTGGGAAGTGTGACTTTGATCCTAGGGAGAATATCTGTGCGTGGATAAAAGGGTCACAGAGTGCCACAGAAACGGAGGTGGAAGCAGGTGTGTGTCCAGCAGAAGAGGAGACTGTCTACACAGGAGGCCCAACGCAGTATTCATTTACAGGTGAGGAAGGGTGGCAGACCAGGCTGGTGATTTGCTAGCACGGTTAGTTTGCTCTGGAGAAAAAGATGGCCTGAATGCTATCAGATATCCTAATGAAATATGAGGCAATGTCAAGAGGGACATGGATCTTCTAGAGCGAGTCCAGAGGAGGCTGTGAAGATGCTCACAGGGCTGGAGCACCTCTCCTATGCAGACAGGCTGAGACAGCCGGGATTGTTCAGCCTGGAGAAGGCTCCAGGGGGACCTTATAGCATCTTCCAGTACCTAAGAGGGGTCTGCAAGAGAGGTGGAGAGGGACTTTTTACAAGGGCAGGTAGTGATAGGACAAGGGGGTGTGACTTTGAACTAAAAGAGGGCAGGTTTAGATGAGATATTAGGAAGAAATTCTTTACTATGAGGATGGTGGGGCACTGGCACAGGTTGCTCAGTGAAGTTGTGGGTGTTCCATCTCCAGAAGTGTCCAAGACCAAGTTGGATGAGGTTTTGAGCAACCTGCTCTGGTGGAAGATGTCTCTGCCCATGGCAGAGGGGGTGGAACTAGATGGTCTTTAAAGTTGCTTCCAACCTAGGCCATTCTATGATTCTATGACTTGTAGTGAAGTAGAATTCTTTTAAGAAGTAATCTGTGAATCAGGACGGAGACTTCAGGAAAATGTACTGGGCAAAATTTAGTGAGTACATAATGTCTAAACCTGATTTCAAAAAAATTGTTAAAAGTACTGCTGTATCTGAAAATGACCATGACTAAAGAAAGAACATCCATTTTTATCTCTTTAAACACCAAAAAAAAGTGTGGGGTTTTTTTTTTTTTTTTTTAATAAGACAGATCATTCATATGTAACTTTCTTTTTCTAGATGTGAACCTTGAACCTTTTGTCACATATGAGTACAGGGTGGCTGCTTGGAATAGCTATGGAAGAGGATTCAGTGAAATTAGCAGAGCTGTCACTAAGCAAGATGTGCCACAGGGTGTAAGTCCACCAAAATGGGCCAAAGTAGATAATCGGGAAGACATGATACTTCTGAACTGGGAGGAACCACTTCAACCAAATGGTATTGATATATATTTTTTTTAAAGTGTTTGTTCTATCATTCCACTGACAGTGTTCCAAAATCACGAAACGTACCTTAATTAATCCCTGTCGCTGAGGTATTCATATTCCTAAACTCTGCAGGAAGATTTTGCTCTAGGTTGCTACAATTTTCATTGCAAATAAGAGTAGAGCCTTCTTCACAGAAGACAACTTAGTATGTCTTTACAAAGTGCCAAAAGGCCTCTTTTGAGAACAGTTGTAATAACAAGTGTGCAAATATGATCAGAACATTACAATCATCCTAAAAAGTATTTGGGGATTCAGGGGTAGGGGTGGTGGTGCTTATGTTTATTTCAGGAAATCTTGCTTATTATTTTCAAACTGTGAGAAAACTTGGAAGATCTCTCAATAAAAACTGGGATCTACTCAGATGCTGATGCAGAGGAAAGCAGCTGGTAATTGACATTTAGCATTTAATCAGTGACTATCTGCTACTGTGGTCATGTAGATATTTCATTGAATGTTTTCTTGAATGCAGAGTAGGTCCCATCACACAGGATCCTTCAGCTAACAAAAGGGAAAACTTTCTTTCTGCAATAGGTCTTATTATTCACTACATCATCCTCCGAAATGGAATCGAGCATTTCAGAGGAACGGAAATGAGCTTCGCAGACACCAGTGGTGTCCAGCCATACCAAGAGTATTCCTACCAGCTGCGAGCCTGCACTGTGGCTGGCTGCACAGACAGCAGCAAGGTTGGTAAAGTGGGCTTCATGGAAACTGGTGCCAGGCTTTTATCAGCCAGTGTGGCATCACTGAAATGCCTTTGGAAAGGTGTGATTTGAAGACACGCTAATTATTAAGTGAAAAAAATATCAATAATCTGATTTGGATTCAGCTACTGACAGGTGAATATTTGGAACCCAAGGCTGATACAAGCAAATAGAGGAAGAAGGAAGGGTATCTCAGTCTTGGCAAAGCTGAAATTGCACTGTAGGAACTGATGTTTGTTAAAGAGAAATCTGTACATGACAGAATAGAGTAAGGAATATTAAAATGCGCTTTCTCTAAACCTGGAAATTACATTTTTGCTTCTCACTAGGAAGTCTGTAGCCTTTTCTTCCTTGCTATTTCTTAGATCATCTGCTTTAGTTATAGTCTATCAATTTGTTCAACAAACTTCTGACTCTTCCACTCCAGTGGAAAAGCCTCCTTTCACTATAGTACTCTTTGCTGGCTTTCCATATCTGCACCTGCTTCAGGCTTTACTGTCCCTTTGTGTACAACCTGCCTCGGCTTTAGTTTTAAGCAAACTGGATCTCTTACCTCCCTTTCTCACAGTTTCATTTCCTTTTGTATCACTTTGAATCATGGATTCCATTTACCAACATTACTATTTAACCAGCTCTCGGTTTTAGTCTGCGAAGTACCTGCCTTATTCATCATTTGCAAAAACGATTTCTTAAGTGACCTCTTTTTCACAATATTATTCTTGCCTCTATGAAAATTAATTTCTAGGACTACAAGGGTAAGGTCTGTGGGGCAGAGATGGGGAGTAATGACTATGTTTTGTAATTATAATATCTGTGGGATTGATTTTTTTTTTATTTGCAGGTGTTTAAATGTTTTTCTTATTTGTGTAAATCTCAGCCAGAAGTCTAAAATAAAAAACACTGACACAGAGGGATGAAGATAGGTGGATAGTTCTCTGCCTCCACACAGAGCTGTGGTCTGGGAGCTATGTGGGCACAGTTGCTGCAACCACTGACCTCATAATAAATCCTGCTTATTTCACTCGCCTGTAATTAAGGAGTTTGCTGTTTCAAACACTGAAGTCTGCAAGTAGGGACTGATTCCATCAAATGCACTAAGACAATATATTATAGAGGGCACATTTTATATATACAGCATAGTATAAATACTTTATGGTGGTAATAACAGAAAAAGAAAAGTGATTCTCAAAGAGAAAACGGCCTGACTCACTTATTAAATCAGTATAATTTGGAAATGTGTCTTCTGTAGTTGATGGTGGAGATGTGTCAATAGAAAATTTTCTTCTTCCTTTATTTTTTGGTAGAAAGAGCTTAAAAAGTGCAAACTTATTCTATCTTTCAAAAGCTTTAAATTCCTTGAAAAAGTATGGAGTTGCCGATAGCGACAATAGAGTTCAGATTGCATGGGATATATAGAGGCTTAGCCCCATGTTTACTGGTGCTTAAAATATATGAAATCAGGCAGTTAAAATGCAGAGACACTGACAAACCATATGGAAGAGAGTTATCAAGAGTTCTCCAGCAATACAGTTTTTGTTGTTTCACCCTGTGCCAACACTGCAGCTAAAACGTGGTGAACCTGTTGTGATAAATTGTAGGCACAGACTTATGTAATGTATTCAAGGTCAGATTTCATTGTGAAAAAGGAGGAAAAAAGTAACTAGTTCTCCAGACCCTTGGTAATGATATGCCAGCCCAAACAACATTTTAAAACAAAAGTGACATTCTCATTGATCATGGTATCTAGTGTACTATTACATTAAATTGCTGCTTAATTCATATGTCTTCAGGTAGTTGCAGTCACTGTCCAAGGAGTCCCCGGGAGCGTTCAGCCACCAGAAGTCAGTGCTCTGAACTCCACAGCATTACATTTAAGCTGGATTGCACCCAAGAAACCAAATGGGATCATCAGAGAGTACCAGATCACTCAAGTGGGGAGAGGGCTTATATACATTGATGCTGCAGGCAGAATGCAGCACACTGTGTCAGGTAAGGAGGCAGAGCTCTTTGACAGGCTAATGTCCTGTCCTTAAGATATAAGACAGTATTAATATATTAAAAATGCCACTTGTCAGAAACTTTGAAATCCCCAGTACTGTGCACAGTTTGGAATGCTTTATCATGACTTTACATATCTTAAATTTATTTTTTTTCAATCTCTTTCATTTCTAGCTGCTGTTTGTTAAAATATTAATAGATTTAATTTCAAAATTTTAAAATAAATCTATCCAGCTCGATTGAAGATGCATGCTTTGTGGTGTGCTCGAGGACTTATATATTCTGTGTAGGCTTGCCATCCCTTCTTACAGATTCAGCTCTCTCTTTTAACATCACTGATGTGCAGTAATGTGGTGTTGAATGTGTAGCAGTGTAGGATCAAGAGGGATCCAGTAGTTTATGTCTGAGATCATAAAAAGGAAAGGAAGACAGAACAGGAAAGATCCCAAATTCTGTTTATAATATTATATGTTGCTTGTAGCCATTTTCTAAATACTTGGTGGAAGAAGCTTTATTCCAGGGATTTTGGGGGAAAGTTTGGCTTAGACCTCAAATGTATTATTTTTACATATCCAATTTTTAGTTATTTCTGAATGTTACACTGAAGCAAAATTCTTCTTAGAAGTGTTTCTATTGAACACATGGCAGGAACATAAGCATTAGGGGATATCTTTTTTTTCACTCTTTGACCTCAGGTTGCTCATCAAATTTTTATATCTCACAAATCCTTTAATTTTTCCCTGTTTTTGTTTTTTTTTCCCCACAAGTAGGAAATTTCAAGATTCATAGGTTGTACACACCATATGATAGCCAGCCAAAGAGCAGAAGTTGACTTAAGGGCACATAAATCCCCTAGAGCATAGATGGCACTCTCAAACACCCCTCGAAGCATGAACCCCGAGTCAGGGTGGATCCCTTAGTGCTTTAAAAGAGTTTGTCTCTGCTGTAGTCACTCACAGAGGAGCAAGATTGCTGCTCCTCTTTGACAATATCATGCTCAAGTGTGAAATTCATCAACATTGTATTACTCCTATCTCCATATTCAGAGCTTCTGGACGTGAGATATTAGCCAGAGTTGGTGGTATATGTTTTGGAATTGCTGTTGTAAGTTTACACTGTAAAAAAGGAACATTCCAACAAGGAGTGATTTATCAAACCCATTGAAAAATATTTCTCATGCTCCTCCAAGGCAGTTATGGCTCCATTTTAATGCCAACAGTACTTACCAGTTGGAAGTGAGAGGGAATGAAATTAATTCCTGAGAAACAAGGATCTTTTTTTTCTTTTGTGTGCCTGTCCTGTTGAGTCACTGTCCAGTGTGGCCATGTTAAGCCAGGAGTGAAATAAGTGATCATTCCTCCTGACAGGAATAATCAAACTTTGTGCTGTTTTCTGCAGGAGCTTCCTTGGGTAATAATGTGGAATTCATGACAGTGATTTAGCAATGTGGGTAATTATTGCTCTCTAAATTAAAAGAATACGATAAAAGAACCAAATTTACTTCATACATAATCTCAAATGTTTGCACTGTTTGTCTTATTCCCTGTGGATGTATGTTTCGATTTTCCTATTATCCTTGGTTTTTCTTTTTCTTTTTTTTTTTCTCTCCAAAACTGCCTGCTTTTCCCTGAGCAACAGTTGAACATTAATGAAGCTGTAGCATTAGTATTTGTGGAGACTTTGAATCTCGGGTCTCACAAATAGCAGACGTGAAGGCTAGCACCTTGCCACGGCACCATTGTCTTGCTGCTTATTTTTAATTACATCAAAGCTTTGGAAACATGATCCCACAAATGCTTTGTGGGAATAGCGGTGAATGTGCTCATCATGTGAAATCCATAAATTGCTTATAATCCTCTCAAGATGTTAAAAAAAGCATTAAGTAATTGAAGACAGGAAGTCCTCAGTTAATTATTTAGAGGTGTTATCAATGCTTTAAGCAAACTGAAGCATTTTCTGCTATCTCACTGAGTTGAATGCCACTGGGACCTAGGGGCAGCAGCCATCATCTTCTCATATTCTCTAATGCAAACAGCACATGGCAGCTTGTCAATAAAAGACCTTTTTATATCATTTATTACTGAACACTTCCAGTACCCTGTACAGAACAATTTGGATGACAGTTATGGCATTGTTTCACTTTGTGTTACTACTACTTTACAAATAGGCCTGCTAATGCTTTGCAGTGGGGCCAGGCAGAGGGGTAAGACTGAGGAAAATAATTAGGGGGATTGTAAAAGAAAGCCAAGAGTGCCCTCTTCGGCAGCAGCAGGTGGGTTTATAGAAAGGATTCTTCTCAACTCCCCCCTTTTAATACAGTAAAGTTAAAATCACAAGTAAGAGGCTTTATCAACAATTAGTAGGATCAACCATTTTTAGGTCAAAGCCGAGGAAGATAATTCATATTTATTTTAGTAAAAGAAACAATAGTAAGAATACTTCATGACTGAATAGTTTGAAATTCTTTTATCTGAACATATTCTCCTTTTCAGGGCAATGAAAACTGAAGAGATACCAAAATTTTGTCACTGTTCAAGTCTGTCTCCATATGCAGCACTGAATCATTAATAATATTTATCTAAAGGAAGCTCTTGGGGGTGGAGGAGTTGTGTGAGGCTGTGGTCAGCAATCTGACATCCTCCCGAGTAAAATTCCCATGGCGGGGCCCAGGAGCGTTATCCTGGGAGCTAATTACTGACCTTGCTGGAGCCATACCCACAAATGGAGACAAACAGTATCAGAAGGAATTGATTTAGCTAATAGAATGATGCGTTCTTAAAAATACCCCACTGTTCCACAGCCTTTTGGCAAATGGCAAATGCTGCGACAATATAATAGACTGCTTAAGTTGACAAAAAAAAGATACTAAAAACTCCCCACAAAAATAAACCAAAAAAAGAAAAGGAGGGTAGAAATATCCTCCAGTGAATGATCAAGTAGAGACATTGGAAAAGCAAAATGCTGTTTATATTTCAAGACTATCTTGTTATTTTTATTATCAATCACATACATAGATTTGCACAGAGCTTCCCAAAGCATGCATAAGACAAGGTGTCTAATGCAAAGCTTTAATAGACTAGATAAAAATCTGCTGTGACTGCTCCATGTATGGTTAGAATTTCAGGTATCAGAATTTCAACAATAAATTTAGTGAAACCATGTGCTCTTTTTTTAATGCTCATTTTTCTCTTTAAAGTGTAGTTGTAAATGAGTATTGCTTTATTATGCATGTTTCCTTTAAAAGTGAACATGACTCCCTTTAGGGGAATTCAAGTAATTTGTTGCCACAGTAATCTTTTCTATCCTGAAATGTTAAATACTTGGCTTTCCTCCATGCCTTTGCCTCTCTCTAGTCTGCAACTGTCATTTTCTCCCTCCTTACTTTTATGCACAGTGTTCAGATGATTTTTCTTCTCTTCCAGTTCATGATTAGGTTACAGCAAGGGCTGTCCCTCTGAGTCATCTCTTTATTTTCTCTCCTTCACATCTTGTTCAATTTGTTAAGCAGCCTGCATGTCTTCCATTCAGTATTTTACCTTCCTATGTAATTGGTGCTTCTTCTTTCACTCTATTTGTTTGTAATATATTTTAATGAAAATATCTTTGTACTGGGTGTAAGCAAGGGTTTTTTTATAAACAAAGGTCTGGCATGGGCTTTTTTTGTCGTCAAAGAATTGCATTGTTCTTGAAATAATTTCATTTAGACACAGGAGCTGCATCAAGAGTACACTGTTAAGACCACAAAACCACATGCATAAAAATTGACCTGTATAATCCACATGAATTGACCTGTATAATCCTAATTCAGCCTCTTTCACACAAGCAATCTGCATTACACAGCAGTACAGTCATTTGTGCATGGGGTTACTGCCTCGTTCACTCCACAATCTGTGCTTCTTCCGGGGAGGAATAAAATGAAGCTCCTGTATGGACAATGGCTGCCTCAGCTTTGGCTGTGTTTAGTGGATTTATTCCTTCTGGGAGTCTCAGTGTAAATGGGCCTAATTCTGCTTCTGCCCAGAGCTACACTTCCTTTCAGGGAGGCAACTGGGACAGTGCCAGCCCAGAGGGACCAAACGTGGATCGCTGAGGGGCTGGTGGCATGGGCTGCCAAAGGGAATGGCCTCACATCCAGGGGTTTCATATTTGTTCAGGCTGTGGTACTAAGGAAGGCACGTCTCATTCTTTCACAGTTTGTCACAACCACGTCTTCCTCATTTTCATTACCCTGCCTGAGACCTGAGTGCTGAGCTCTCAGTGATGCAGCTGAAGGCACCAGTTGTGCTTGGATAGATCAAGTTTTGCATAACACTAGGCAGTCTGACAGTCAGGTCCCAGGCATCCCAAATGGCCTGCTGGCAGCTCCAAAGAGATTTTTGGTTCTCAGTCTCTTTGAGTTAGTATCCTGATTCTGAGAGAGAAATCTTCCTTGTGGTTTTGGGGTGTTTTTTTTTTGGAGTTTATGTGGGTTTTTGTGGAATTGGTTGGGTGATATTTTTTGTTTTGGTGTTGTTTTAAGGCATTTGGAATTCTCAGCTGGTTGGTGTTAGTAAAGCAGCAATCTAGGGGTGGACACTACAAAGAAAAGTCTCAAATTAAGTACAATAAATAGGCCAGAGACTACATGTTGGAGGCAGTTTTAAAAAGAACTGTGCCACAAAGCCTGTGAACAAAAGGGGATCAGATTGTATTGTACAATGTCCTGGCACTGGGACTTCTTACTTTTTGAGTGTTTAGTTTTGCAATTTTAATACTTTCGAAGAGTTTCTGTGTCTAATTCACTTCTTGTTGTACTATTTGTATCCTTTGCATTCAGAAAAAGGAATCTTTAATGTATTACAAAGTGTTAACAAGCGGGTCCTTGAAAACATGAGAAAGGGGTTTTCAGTTTTTGCGCCTCATAATATCTTAAAGATCAGTTTTGAGAAATATCCAAAAGAGTCATTTAGCAGAGGTGCTGTACTGTGGGCTGGAGGGTGCTTTGTGAGGAAGGATGATCAGCAGTTCAAGCTGAGCTCTACGGCGATCTCACAGTGGTCTGCATCTTTAACAATTTAACTACAAGGAGCCTTTAATGGGTGTGCAGATTTGGCTATTCTAAAAGCTTAGTATCTTAGCCAAGTTATGAGTGCAATTTTATGAGGAGACCTAAAGCCAAATTCTTAAGCCACAGGCAATTTGATGTCAAATCCGAAGTCATTGACACACAGGAAAAGGATGTTTGAAAATTTCCATGAAAAAGACATAGTAATATGTTCTCTTTTCATCTCATTCAAGGATGTCCAGCATAGAAGATTTGAGCTGAAAAAAAAAATTTAAAAATTACAAGTAACTAAAATTAATATCTTGTAATGAGGGCTTGGTTGTCAGTTCAGCTACTAACTGCTTTGTAGCATTTATAGTAGCATTATAGGGGGGAAATGAACAAATAGAAATTGAGAAGGTGACAGGAGTATCCTTGGACTTGTTTGCAATGTAGTAGAAGGTTTCATGTACAAGTGAGCATTTTATTATCTTATTATTGCAAATGTACTTGTTATAAATTTGCAAAACATTACAGACTATTCAGCTTTTCAAGTCCAAAACTCTAAGCAATTGCACTTTCAGGTGTTTTTCTGTATTGCAAGTGTCATCTAAGTTTTTTGATTTAAAGCTGGTTCAGATCTATGAGGGACATCCATAGATCCATTGCAGCAGAGACAGACATACAATCTGAATTTTTTTGTTTGATCTTTTAAATCAGCAGAGGATTTATGTCTAAATTAGTGAGAATTCACCATTTCAATATTGTTCATATGTAATATAAGAATGTTTCATTTTGCCAAAAATGCTAAAAATTAACTTTTAAGTCCAGTAACTTTCCATGTAGAGATATAATTCTTGGGATGAATGATGTCACCATCTCATCCTAACCTCTGTTTGCTCTTTCTAGGTCTGCAGCCATACACTAATTACAGCTTTGTGCTTATTGCGTGCACATCTGCTGGGTGTGCTTCCAGCCAAGCACTTTCAGGTCAAACTTTACAAGCTGCTCCTCATGGTAAGAGAGAAAGTCATTCTTGTAGAAGTGCAAAGAGATGGTCATACGGGCTTGTATTTTCTGATGGTTTAACAAGGTGCCCAACTCCATTGTCATCCATCAAGCTATCATGTAGAAATTTACACATGAGAATCTGTCTCTCTTGGAGTTTTTGTATATTGCCACATTCTCTTTGCTGCCTAGCACTGCATTTCTACTTTCTTTTTGAGAAAATTTCCCTAAGTTCATCTTTAAGTTAACGAGCTTAGAATTAGAAGATGAATATTTTTTAAAGCACAAATAAATATGCAGAGACTACTGGGCATATAAAGGCTGCAGCCTTTGGCCTTGTTCTCCATTAATCTTTACCTTGTCTAATTGGTTACATTTGTTATAGGATAAATACAGAAAGTGTGTTAAATTCTATCATTCTATCATTCTCTCTGGCAATATTTTATGTTTTCATTACATTGCTGCAAACAGCTGCACAAAGTATGAGAAATGAAAAAAAACCACCTTTAAGTTTCTGTCATAAAATTAAAATAATGTCATTATGATGTCAATAGGGGTGTGGCCAAAACCTCATCATATCATAGTCAGCTCAACAGAAGTGGAAATGTACTGGAGTGAACCAAAGGAACCCAATGGACTCATTACTCATTATCGATTATTCCGTGATGGAGAGCAGATTTTCCTGGGTGGCAGTACAGACCTGAATTTCACAGATGTTAACCTGCAGCCTAACAGTAGGTAAGGCATGTTAAAGAGCTCTGGTAACAGGTGAAAGACATTGAAAAACATAGATACTTGTGTTAGTGAAATGTACAAAATATAACTCACTGTGAATGTGAGAAAAATCTCTTACAATATTACTTTATTACTGAAAATTGGTAGAGCACTTATAGGAGTCATTCAAATGTTAGAAAAGGCTTAATAAAAAGACTTCTATTTTTTGTCATTGTTTTTGAGAATAGGTCATTCTGATTCAAAGAAATTAAGCTTTTTTTAATTTTTTTTTTCTTGTCTGGTTCTTGGTAGCTCATTGGTAGGTATTTTTCCATCATGATATATATACTGAAAAATTCCAGGTTTTGTCTGACAAACAGCACTGCACATGGTATAGAATGTTTCAGTGTATATTGAACATACAGGCTCAAAAGTGATTGCTGATAGTCTCTTATGTAAACTAATTTGAATTTTAGTATTGGTATTTAGTAAAGCATTTAGTATTAGTATTTTAGTATTAGTATCTAAGGTTCTATGATAATTATTATTCTAAGTTACTTCTCTCACATTAAGAAAAATGTGAAAATCTTCAGTAATGCTGTATTTGTAATACTCATTGTATTCACTTTAAATTGGTGAAAATGGAAATGTTCTGTTACTGATATGCCTAAAGCTTCTAACTGCAGTGTCTGCTGGTCTTTTTGTGTTTGTGCAGATATGTTTACCAGCTGGAAGCCAGCACTTGGGGCGGCAGCAACACTAGTGATAAATATGTTATACAAACACCAGTAGGAACACCAGAGAAAATTCGCGTCCCATATAATGTCACAGTAATTGATGCATATTCTATATTTCTAGCTTGGGATGTGCCAGGTAAAAATGAATTTCTGTGTAGTATTTGTAGCAAAATGAAAGGATTGAAAAATTAGTATATCCAGGTAGGCAGCTGAATCATTCTGATATTTTCATTCTTCATATTTGCGTCTAGTTTTTGTGTGGTTTAAATAACCAGTATGTAAAGCTGCTGCATCCTAGAGACATATTATTTTAATAATATTGACCTAGATACTTGACATAGGTATTGTGAGGTTTAGCTGATCAAAACGCTGTTGTTTTGGTGTTGTAAACTATTGGCTGAGTGCAAGTATTAAGGAAAAAACCCAACAAATTGTAAGTTTTCTCTTCTGTTCATGCTGATGCTTCTCCTGAACATCATCAGGTGGCCTTCCCCTGCTATAGAGCTGGGCTAAGAAGGAATAATTGAATTATATTATCTTTTTATAAGAGAAACTGTTTCATCAATATAGATCATATCTTAAGTGATTGATGCACTTTACTGATGTTATAAAAATTGTATGCTCTAGTTATTGTGGGACCATGAGAGCCTTGTAATGAACAATCTTTTGTCCAGTGTAGTTCATCTCCAACAAGGTGTTTTCTAGTTTGTAGATACTGGGTTTCTTCAGTTAAAATTGTGTCAGTTTTTTTAGAAACTTCAGATGTTTGCATATTGCAATAACAGCCATATGTGTTTTATCAATGAATGCATGGAAGTTTTTAATATCTCCTCTTCCTAATTATTTAAGATGTTCTATCCTTGCTTAGCAAGGGTCAATTGGCATTAAAGTCACCTAGAGAAAGTATTTTGCCTTCAAGACTGGGATTGCAAGTTTGTGGCAGTGCTTAGCAGCCCTCACCCTACCCATTTAAGCAATGATTAATAAATCTATAATACCCTGAGCTGTCAATCTTTTAGTTTTCAGAAGCACAAAATCCATTATAGAAATGCTATAATATATGAAAAAGATTAAAATCTTAAATTAAACTTTTCCCCCTACTGCCTGAAAGGATTTAGAACCCAGCAGAAGGCAGGTGAATTCAAATGGCATATAATCTACAGTTGGCTTTATTGGAAAGTGACTCATGCTGCATTATAGTTTTGATAATAAATATAATTTAAGGCTCAAAATATTCAGCAACATTTTAAATAGATTTAAAACATAAGAATATATTGGAATAGCATAGGCTGTGGAGAGTGAGGTGTTTCCCAGAAAAGCTTGTCCTTGTTCTAGACCTTTTCCAGCTGCTTAAATTCCTGTTACTCACAGTGGGTTACAAGCCTGCAAGGAGAACCAGGCTCTGTGGAGCACATTTGGTTATGCTGCAATTAAGATTATGCATAGAAAGGTCCATATGTTCCTGAAACCACACAATCAGAGGGATGAGGAGGAGGCTGGAAATTATGGATCTGCAGAAGATGCGGGGTTCATGTATTCACACATCTGTAGAAATCATTCTCCTTCAGATGGGGAAGGAACATGGCCTTCTTTCCAGATATTGGGACACACCTTGAATACTTCCATGGATATTTGATAACTTGGAGCCTTCCTTTCTGCCTTCTTGTTGTGGGGCCAATTATTTAGGTTTTTAAATATGAAGAAGGGATTTTCATACTGTGCTTCTATTGGGTATTGTCCTGGTTTCAGCTGGGATGGAGTTCATTTCCTTCCCAGTTAAGAAAAAGACAGGAAAGCAAATCTTGCTGTTCCTTTTATTATAGCACTTCAGGGCCACCAGCTGATATTATAGGAATGGGGAGTACTAACAGCAGAGAAATGTTACTGAATGTTACTGAAAGCTACTAAATGATACTAATGCTACTAAAACCTGTGTGCAGAAGCATAGTTCTAGGCAGGAGCTAACAAACTGATTCTTGACCCTTCATAATCCTGCTTTGTGCTCAGTCTGAGGTTCCTTGTGCTTCTAGAGGTTTTTTTTCCTTAAGAGTGAGACTGCAGAGGATGCAGGTGGAGGTTTATTCTGAAAGTTCTGATCTCCTGGAATGGCATAAATCTCATTAACATGTCCTGTGCATACAGTTGTCTGGGGTCACACCCCCAGCTTGGTAGAATTAGCCTGAAGTGTCGACTGCTTCTTATCCTTATTTATGTCCATGTACACAGAGTAACTATATTTTTTTTCTCGTCTATTTCCTTTCTGCGCATGAATCCTTGTCTCACAATTGGCTATATTGAGGTAACATAGGTTTTCCTTATAAACTCAGAATTCAAATTTACTTATAAGGATTGTCAGGCTTGGAAGTCACTCTTGGACAAAACTGTTATTTTGAGTGTTATAGACTCGATGTCAAAAAAGGTGCATTTAATTAACAAAATTTTGACAAGAAGGTACTTGTTCATAGTGTCTTCCTGTCTGTGGATATCAGGGCTGCTTTGGCATTCTGTGTTATCTGCTGTAATAAATTTGGATCAAATAATCACCCTCAGGATTAATTATGGACACATCCTATTACACATACCTTCCTTTTGGACAGTTTAATTATAATGTTTCAGCATCTGTAGTATATCTAAATCTTGTGACTTCATAGATATGTAGCATTTCAAAACTCCTGACTTAGCTAAAGAGCAAGGTGGCCCAGTAGTGATTAAAGTGATGGATTCAGAAAAAATTATTTGATACACCTCACTCACTATGGAAAATAGGACTTTATTTTCTGCAATAGGTATTGCATTATCTTGTGTGGTGTTGCCTCAGTGCACAGACCTCAGGGGTACAGTACATTTCACTGATATGCTACAGAAGGACAATGTTACAATTCTTATGGAACAACTATCAGCACCATGGATAGAGGCAGAAGAACCAAATGGAAAAAAAGCCCCACCACATAATTTCCCCAAGGAATATCCATAAATATTATTGATAGGTAGCCATCCTGCATTCCAGCCCATTGACAGCCCCACTGGTCTCACTGGAGACCTGACTCTTCTGGGTGTCTTCAGTTGCTGCTGGTGGTAACTTGAAAGCTGAACATACTGAAGATAGGATCCTGTCCTCTGCTCCTAAGATACCTGCTTCATATGTTAATGATCTTCAGGATTAAAATATTTTCTTCTTCTTCATGTTGTAACGCTCTATCCACCTGTAGGTTTGCTTATCAGTTAGAATGAAAGTTGTGTAAAATACGGGTTTTTACTCTATTCTTCTTGGGATCAAACATGGTATTTAAATGCCATGTATTTGTCACAGCTTCCCCAACTAACCTGGTTTCTTGTGGCCTAAAAAACGGGGCTTTTGATGAGCCAGTGCCACATTCTCTCTTTTTTGGTTTTTTTGAGTAAATTATTGTTTGCTCCACCTCACTGTAGGGCAAGCTTTTCAAGCTCAATATCCAAAGTTCTGCATCTTGCGAACAGTCAGCATCTCCAGTTGTTACTGTTTTCAGAGTCTAGGAGGGAATGCTTGATGCAACCAGATTGAGACATCTGGATATATGAAGCATAATGTAAATAGTTAATCTCAGGAAGCCAAGTAGATTGTTTTGTTTTGTGAATTTAAATATTAAAACATAATTTTAAAAGACATGATATTCCTATTTCAGTATTTGTCTCCTATAAGTGAAAAAGTTTAACTATTTTGCTCTAATTGTGATTGGATTGCACATCATAGTAAATGATTTTTCAGCAATTGATTTTAAACAGATTTTAGGTGACCAGTCTGTAAGTCTGTGGCTTTTCTCCCCCAGTTCTCAGCATCTTGTGCTGCAAATTCTATTTTTGACCTAGCCTAGTTTTGAAGTACACAGAGCCGTCAAACCTAATTTGCAGAGTTTTGCACAGAATTGTCCATTAGATGTTATCCAAATACACCCACAAAAACCCAGGGTTTCATTTGATTGATTTGTCCCGTTGCAAAATGTGCACCTGCTGTGAAATGAAGTCGCAGAGAAAAAAAGGTGGAATAATTTAACTTTTTTATTTGTAAAGATAATCAGGGTTTTTCTGATTACATCTTAACTTCATAAATGTTAAATAACCTATCAGCATCTAGTTTTTGTAAATTATGAAAAAGAGTATTGCTGGGAATATTAACCAACTAAATCCTTGTTCTTTAGCGAACATGAAAATGTGTTATGGCAGGTTGTCATTGTGCTCGTGGTAACTTTGACACCAAATAACAAAACTGCCATTTGCACTTAGGGTAAATTGGTTCACTTGTGCTTTTACGGTTCCTTTTATTCTGACATAAATTTATGAACTCTGGAACTAACCAAGTCGTGTGGTTTCCCAGCTGACTTTAACAAAAATGCCCATTTCGTTTCCTTCAGTCATCAGAGCACACAAGGTAGTGGTTTCAGACTGGCTGCAGATGCTAGAGGCTGTTCTGAAAGAAAAGGGATTTTTTACAAATTTCTGTGTTGTAAGAGTATATATTATAATTTTTCACATTAGAAAGTGATCCTTTGATCTTAGTAGTCAATGAATTTGATCACAGTGTAGAAAGATTCCATTGGACATTGGAATTTTTCAGGATGCTTATGTGATTTTATTTACAATTTCATTTTCACTTCTTGAGAGTTTTTTTGCTCCTGAGCATATTTATTATTGGCGTCATTCCTAATATAGTGCAACATTTAGCAGAATTTTAAGATTTTGTGTTTCAGTTGTGGGGTGATGTTTTTCTAATAATTTCTGATATGGACTGAACACTGTCCAATGTTTTTTGGATAGGTCAGTTATTTTGAAATAGGTGTCCTTTGCTGCATACTGATGGCTAGATTCAGCTGTCCTTGTTTGTATTTAATCTTCCTTGGGAAATCAAGCATTCTGAATAGTTTCAATTTCAAAGGTTTCTGGTGATTTTGCCTAGAATAAATGCACTGATCAGATGCACAAAACTCAATTATATCACTTTCATAAGGGAATGGGTTTTTCTGGCTGAAATATCTGTTTCCAGGACTGGAGAAGAAGGGGTCTCTAACTAGGAGGTTAAAAAAAGGTTTCTGTTGGTGGGTTGTGTACCATTTCAAACTCTTTCAGATATACTGTTGTATCCTTTGCAGGCCCTCCAATTACAGGGAAATGCTACTAATAATATTAAAAATGCTTATTATTTATCTTTAACCATATAAATTTAATTAATGGCAAAATTTTACAGTGCAAGCTCGAGTGCACTCTTCTGGAGCATTTCATCTTCCATATATCAGGCAAAAAATTATTTTCTTTGTTGCACAAACAATTTACTTCAATATCACCTCTCAGAGGTTTACTCTGCAACATCCTGCTTGATTTAAAAAGTTTTATTTCTGTTAGTCCATTCTTAGTGATTAGATCTCGTTTTTCTTGTAACTTTTATACTGAAGAATGAAAATTTTACAGAGGAGTTTTTGCTTTTTCCATTTCCTTCTCCCTTCACCTCTTCCATTGACTACTAACAACATCTTTGTTCTTCCTGTAAGCTGAGCAGTTGAATAAGATTGAAGTCGTGCCTCTACTTCAGGGCTATTTTCCAGCTTTTTAGTGTAATGGCATTTTCGATGCCTAGCATCTAGTCAGGCAGCAGAATGTTATTTCTTTGGGATTTTTATATTCTCTTTTTCTTATGGGAATTGTAAAAACATGACATTTCAAAGATTTTTCTTATCTTCCAAAGTACATCAGTTGTTTATAGTACCACAACTAAACTTGAAATCTCTGATTTCTTGGAAACTTTTTTTTTAGTTAATGTGCATGTTCACATACATACTTAGCTAAAAAATCTGTCTAACAGATGCACAACAATGGAAAAATGTTCTTTGTAGCTTCAGGGTAATAGTATTAATGTAGATGCTTTATCAGAAAAGGAACAAAAATTGCAATTAGGAGAAAAAGCTGAGTTGTTTTCCAGAGTTACAAATGGAAAGATTCTCAAGGTCTGGACAAGTCTCAGAACTGCTCACAGGCATCTGGTCCTTGTTGCAGTCACAAAGACATCTCTGTGACATCTAAAGTAGGTGTTGTGTTGAAAGAGAAATGTGCTTTTACTAATCTTGACTCATCTCAGAAAGAAACCTTGTCTGGTTTGTACTTTGTCCTTTCTTAGGGCTGTTCCTTCCGTGACTGCAGAATGAAGGAAACAGACTTAACACACAGTCTTCTTTGGTCATTCTCTTGGTTTTATGAAATTGCTGCTGTCTGCACAGACATAGTGGACAAAAAATAAAAAGCCTATAGCCCATTTCCTAATAACAAAAAATACCACCCAAGGAAACCAAAAATCAAACAAAACCACCAACCAGTCAACCACAACCCTTATAGAAGGCATGTGGAATAAGAAAAGACAACATCCAGGAACATCTGTCTGTTGTTCTAAAGGGATGGTGTATGGCTCAGCTTGTTCTTCTGAAGGAATTGAGTTTTTCAGCTTCTCGAGAAAACTGGAAAATTAAGAACTGACAGCATGGGAATAGGAATAGATGGGGAAATGTTTGAATTCAAATAGAAAAAATTGAGAGGTTTTTTTGAACAAAAACTGAACAGTTTGTTTTTACATCATTTAAAATTATATCGTTTTTGGCTCACGCTATTGTGTTGTACTCTACTGGTGAAGTAGGCTAAGAACCTACACTCAGCTACTGTTTTTGGGCTAAAAAGGCATAATTTGCTGAATGATTGTAATTCACTTGTTTGATCATATGACTATTTAAACAACAGTGCTTAGTAGCTGTTACTCCTCCAAAATAAATAAAAGCTGCCTGGTTCCAAGTCATAAGGTCAGTCTTCCCAGAAGTGGCAGTTGCAAAACAGGCATTGGCTGAATTGAATTTTGATTCTTACCTCAGACCCATAATGTCTATCTTCCAGTTATAATCTGCAGATGGATCTGTTTCAGTTTATATTTAAATGATTGTAGTTTTCAAAAGAGGCAGTAGGGAAAACCTCCAGAGGGGGCTTACATTTAAAATTGCATGTGATGAATGGCTCTTTGAAGTTGTCCTGCACTGTTGTTAGTGTTTCAGATAATCACTGGTTCCTCTCTGTTTCACAACAGGGATATTCATTGTCAATGTGCCTTTGGAATACAACATCCTACTAAATGCGAGCAGTCCCACTCTGCTGGTGAAGCCGGTAGGACGTGCACATTTTGCCTTTGTCGATGGCCTGGATCCCTACACCCTGTATGAGATAAGAATACAAGCTTGCCAGAGTGGTAAGGCAATTTAAAACACTCATCTATGTGACTGGAAGAGATTTGCCAGGTAGATTCAACTCTGCAAAACAGATGAAATTCTATTTTTACATTGGAGTCAAATGTTTACCTAGTAAAAAGAAAGCCTAGCACTGAATGAAGCATTAAATATTTCTCCATGTATCATGTATGTATTTCTCCATATATCATGAATATAGCTATATATAGATGGAATAGAGATTTAAAATATGTATTTCAGGTTACATGTGCCACTTTATTAAAAGCTCTTCACAAGCAGCTTAAAGTTCTTTGAAAATGGATGTACAGAACTGAATCAGTTCTGTAACTACTCAACAAAAGAAGTGGTAATCATAAAGACAGGAGAAAAGAGCCCAAAAATTACAACATTCCCTGACTTTGATGGAAATCTTCAAAATCGTATTGAAACAAGTGTTTCCAAAATGACCATTTTGAGCCAATTTGCTCCTCACTCTCACTGGTGAAAATCAGGATATTTCATCAGTAGAGTTGTGGTAATTTCAATGAGTATTTAACAATGAAATGAGGCAAAATGAGACACCATTTCCACCAGCAGCCTCTTTACTGGACATTCATTTGCTTTTAATGTATTTTTTTGTTGAGGACAAAGCTCTTATCCCTACGCAAACTTCTGTTTTTGTAGGTGGATGTGGAGTGGGTGGTCAAACATACTCAAGAACTGCTGAAGCACCTCCCAGAGAACTGAGCCCACCTATTGTGAAAGCAATTGGACCTGCACTCATAGAAGTGAAATGGGCACCACCCAAGAAACCAAATGGCATCATCACTAACTACTTTATTTACAGGTAAATGCCCTTATCACTTCAGAATCTCTGTCTTATTTAACGGTTCCTTTCATTATTCCTTGATATTTTGGGAGGTGAAAAAAGGAGTAGAAGTACATGAAAAAATATATATTACCTTTCAAATGCTAAGGTAGGGAGCTGATCTACGGATGGCCGTGTTGGGAATATGAGCTCAAACAAGAACCATCTTCCTGAACTACAAATGACAAAAAGTATGTGAAAATATATGTTTTAAAAATTCAAGGGAACAAAAGATTTTATAAATGTTTGTAGGATAGATACTTGTACTGTGTTTACCCAGACCACTAGGTACAAACTTCACTCTTCTCTGATAGACAGTTAAGAATTTTGTAATTGAAACAGAAGTAATTCACCAATTCTGAGACTTTTAAAAGAAGGAAGTGGCATCTAAGTTCCCAAACCGTATCAATTTTCCAAGATAATTTACATTCCTAAATAATCTGGACAGTGATTACAGTGCATCTGTTTATGTTCCTTGGTGTTTGTATTCATCTGCCCTGTGTAGGCTGTTGACTCATGCACTCTCACTTCCCATAAGGAGTTTCCTAAGCCCTGAGTGAGGAGTTTTCTGTACAGATAGCTGTGTTTGGGGCAGTATTAAACTAGCAGAGCACCGATGTCTGCTGTGCCTGTTGACCCTTTGTCAAAAGCACACTGAAGCGACCTTCTTGAATAGCTTCGGAAGTCGGGGAATATAAAACTCAAGCCATATATTGGAGAGGGATTTAAACTCTGAAGTTCCTGGGTTTTCCAGCTCTAAGTATGTGTGGCAAACACATGCTGGGCTGATCTTAGCCTCCCACAAAGAGTTTGGGACTTTTCATTATATTAAAGGTGTGACTGAGAAGATGGGGAATCAAATTACCTTTTGGAATCCTCAGTGATAATTAATATAAATTCACTTTTGCCTTAAACAAGTTAGTAGTCTCTAAAAATTCCTGCTGTCTTGCAATACCCTTTTGTTTGCCTTTTTTTAATTGTCTGATCAAAAAACCCAAGTCCCTCCCCTGCATAAAGAGGAATAAAGTGTATGTTATAGCCCAAGACATGTCTTCACTCTGTTGGTTTTGTAAATAAAGCTGATGATTACCGCTGCTATTCCATGGCAACCATAGAAAGGGAAAACAGGAAATATAATGCAGAAAGCCTGCTTCAGTGAAAAATACTGTAAATTGAATTTGACAGCATTTGATGGCATTTGATTATTCTAGTCACAGCCAAACAATGATATAAAGAGTAATATGAAACAGAATGTGTTACTGCCTAGCAGACTCAAAAGCAATAAACCTTCCTCCAATGTGACACAATCACTTCACAATCATAATTGTAGCCTGTTTGATACCTCTGAGTACAGCAGAAGGGCACTGACTGACATAGATACATTTTGTTTTTTATTTAAAGTGAAATGAAAATGGCGCACTGGGGCTCCAGATACAATCGGTATATTCACCTACATAGGCATGAATCACTTGGCAGTTATTTCAGCTGAAGTTTAAATGTGCTTAGACCACAACAATATCAAATCTTTCTCAGATAGCTGCAAAAAAATCAGAAATGGGATGTAAGCACATAGTTCTTTTTCATTTTGTAGCCACACATGGCCTTACATTGTTATAGCAGCAAGACTGCAGTATTTCTATGGGAGGTTATGGAATGCAATTTCTTCTTCAGTATGTGCCTCTTCCTTACTTCATCACCACTGAAATAAATTCATTTAACGCAAAACCTGGAATGTTTGGGGACCTAGTGTGTGTGCAGATCTCTGCATTAAGTGGCAGGACTTGTGCTTTCCTCTAGCATTATAAAAGTACTCCCAAGTTTACAGCCATTTTGCTAGAAACCAAAAAATTAAAACGTTATTATATGATAGAAGAGATGGTGATATCTTATTTTTTCATTCATAAGGCACCTTTAAACACAGATCCGAGGCTTTTAAAATTTTCTGGCAAGGACCACAACTTAGAAGAGTTTGTGAATGAGAAAAGATTTGGTTCATGAGATAGTCACCCAATCTTGTTCTGTTCCCATTCATCATGACATAACATCCCTGCGCCAACCACAAAAGTTGCTACTCTGAAAAAAATAATATTATGAAAATAGATTAGATATACTTGTTTCTGTATTTTCATAAGTTAATAGGTCACATGAGCTAATGGAACTGCTCTCTGTTGATTACCTGCATGCTCTGTGTCGGAGGAACATGAGATGGCCATTAAAGAAATATTGTCTGTAAAATTAGAAGTATTTTTAATTCTTAACTTCCTTAAGGGAGTGTCTGAATTTCTGTCAAACTATGTCTTGCCCAATAAGATTCTATTATTTAGTATATATTTGTGAGATTGAAATGTAGCTCTCTTGAGCTGAGCAGTCCTGTTGGTGAAAATGTAGCAGAAAAATCAAGAGGCAATTTAAGACAGAATACATATGTCAGTGGCTGTCATGACTTGCAGTGTAGAGGCTTCTCGACTGACTCTTTATGATTAATTCATTGCTTAACCATACACTCTTAACCATGAGTTGTACCCAAGACAGCTTCCAAGGAACATATGTTACTGGATGGTTTAATGTAGGAATCCCTATGGATGGTTATGTCATTGAATACAAGACCTCCTGAAGGCTTTTATTTATACCTGTAATTGATCTAATACCCAACCTAAACTAGTGTATTACATGCAATAACCTCAAATTCCTTTTGTTCTTTTTTTTTTTTTACATCAGAACTCATGTTTAAAAAAAAGTACCCCAAATCATAAAAGCTACATTAGTGTAGATTTGTTGAATAGAAATGTAAGTGAGGTTTCTTTGTTTAATTAGATGTGAAACTGCAGAGGGGGGCCATTGCTAATGTTGCATTGTTCCCCCACATTTAACAGCATGATTCCCCAATTGTTTGAATTTTACCCCAAGACTTCTCAGTGTTCCTAAAAATAACTCACTACCACTCTGGCAAGGAAAGCAGCAGGCACTGCTAAAACATGTAATTTAGTTGTATGGTGAAAGGTAAACATGTGAGGAATAATTCTGGTTTGACCCGGGAGACCTCGGGGATTCGCGGTCTCAGCGCACGCAGGGAAGCCGAGGGGCGAGCGCTGCAGTCAGCACTGCTGGAGCACAGCTCTGGAGTTATCTGTCACAAAGAAGATTATATTCTCCTTCTTATGTCATCCGCCTCAGATTGGCACTGGGGCAGGGAGAATTTGCCCTTATAAAAATAACTATCTGAACATCTTCAAAATGAATGTAAGCAGCAAATCAGACTATGCAGATTAAGAGACAGCTTCCAGCTCTTGGAAATGTTATTCTCCTTTGCAGCTCATTGTACATAAGAAATACTTCCAGTTAAATGAGCAGCTGAATCTTAAATCTTAAGACGATTGAAATGATTACAGATTGTTGAACCACTTCTGTTCAAAGTTTATTCATACATGAAGATATTCTGGTTTTTAGCACTACAGATGGAACCATTTACCTAACCATAAGTTTCATTCATTAAATATTCAGCAGTAATAAGATCTAAATACTTAACCAGGCTACAGTGTACAGCTTTGCCTGTGAGTCAGCTTACAGTTGGTGGCATATTTGATCATTCAGTGTGAAAAAACTGTTTATCACAGAGTTTAGAATATTTATAAAACATAAATTTATGTATTCGTGTAAGTCCCATACTGTTTGGTCAGCTAGACACATTAAATGTGACTTTATTGCATTAAAATGTCCTCTCTTTTCCCTTATTTACAGAGATTTTTTTAGACGTGTTTTTGAATACACAGAGAAAAGACTATATTTTTAGGTGCAGGAGAAAGACATTGTAGTGATTCACCTTTCAAAATTATATGTCTTGCATTATGTCAGTGAGCAGCATCCAAGGGAGAGTTCTGCAGGAGGCTTAACTTGTCATTATAATAGAGCATGGGGAATTGTATTAAAAATTGCTGCTGGAATTTTGGAGACAATGGGAAATTTTGGACCCTGACTCTTACAGAGAGACTGAGGATTTCTAGGGAATCTTTCCTGCTGCTTCTACCTGCTAGTCTTTGCCCAGTTCTGCCAACCAACCCTCAGTATCAACAAATCTTACAATTTACTTGTTTCTCTATGAAAGATATACTGCACCTCAAAACTCTTCTATTTATAAAAAAAATCACACTTTAACCCTTATAAACTAAACAGTGTCCATATAATCTGCTTATCTCACAATTTAGCAAAAATTATTCAGCTTCATATGAGAAAATAACATCTTCATTCCTGCCTTATATATGCATATACGCAAAGGGTGAATAAACAGCTGTGTACACACTTGCATTCATTATGTTCTTCATATTTGCATGTTAATACCTGGGAATATATTATTACAAGCAACTAAGATTATCAGTTTTAAAAAATCAATGCTTTTTTATTTTTAAATTAATTCATGGTTTGGTCTAACAAAATAAAATCCAACAGCATTCTTTGAAACACAGATTTTCTCTTGCCAAAGAAATGTTCTTCAGCTTCTGTGTGTGCGTCTAGTGATGATGACACCCAGTAGCCAGACAAACCAATTTTACTTCTGTAAATTTGCCCTACTTTCAATAAAGCTGGCAGATAATGTGATTTAGATTTTTGTTGTTGGCATCGAGGGTGAAAGTGCTTTTATGTTCTGCAAAGGCCAAGGTTCTTGTGAAAAGTAGGGGAAATACTTAAATTCATGTGCAGTACAGCCCAACCATCACTAGGATTTATCACAGTGTTTAAATGTAACCAACTTAATTTCACACAAACATTTTTACGCCAAATGAAAGAATTGATTTGATAACTCTGTTTTGAAGATGAGCGCTCAATTTATTAAAACTGTTGTAAATTATATAGAAGAAGGGGCCACATTACAGAGGGGCTGAGGATCATCTGTAATCTCTGGTACTCAGAATATCACCAGGCCCAACACAAGCATAACTAGAGTAGTAATGCTATATATACATATATATGTGTACATATGTGTGTGTATATATATGCATATATGTACCAAAAGGAAAACCCATTGTGCCAAAAAGCTATACAGTAAATTTTCTTCATCTATCTTAGGTTTGCATTTTTAAACAAAAACAGTGTTGGAAAAAATACATCATTTATTACAGAAAACACTATGTGCGATATTTTAATGAGGTTTGGTGGTGGAGCTGCAAATTCAGCTATGTTTATGCACAAGGGATTACTTATTCCATTTGCAAGAAAAAATGGGATATTTAGTGTGAGCAATCCAGAATTTGAAAGTGCACAGCTTTAGTTTTCAGGGCATGACAGTATATTTATGCCTTGTTCACTAGGTAACATTTTTCTCCAGTAAATTGGTCATAAGTTTTCCATAAATGAGGGATCCTGAGGTGAGTACCTCCGTAAATAGATTGATTTTCAGAAATGCTGAAAACTTGCACCCATTTTGCAATTCAAGTCATTGCTTAGCAACTACAGATAGATTTAAAATTTCACATTCTAAGTTCTGAAAGTCTCATTTGTGGTGTGTTCTATCCTAGAAGGACAACATGCTGCTGTGTTGCTATTCTGTTTCCCTGGACTTACTTGCCATGTTTTATAGTATTCTTCTAGATAAAGGAGAATAATTGATAGCCTCAAAAATCTCTTCTTCACTACTCAGCACCTAACACAACTTCAGGAAAATGCTTTTAAGATGCAAAGATAGGTAGGCAGTTCCTTGTGTATGTGTGTAGCATACAGAAATAAGTTCAGTATTTTTCTGAGATACAACTTGAACTTGGAACTTCAGGATCTACTATTATGGGTCTGCTAAAGATATTTTCAATTTTAAACACATCACTTTTGATTTCATTCCAGACGTCCTGTGGGCAGTCAGGAAGAGCTGCTTTTGTTCATCTGGACTGAAGGAGCGTTGGAATTCATTGACGCATCCGATGCCCTCCAGCCTTTTACCCTCTATGAGTATCGTGCCAGAGCTCAGAATTCCGTGGGGTCCGTGGACAGCCTGTGGGCTTCAACCCAGACTCTGGAGGCTTCCCCATGGGGCATGGCAGCCCCTTGGGCACAAGCCACAAGTGCGTACTCAGTGCGGTTGAACTGGACCCAGCCGGTCTCTCCCAACGGTGTCATATCTCTGTACAGAGTGGTCTATCAAGAAAAACGCAGCGACCCCACATTTAGCACCCCAGCTGTCACAGCGCTCACCGTAATGGTAAGAACTGGACCACAAATCCAGTTTTTAGTTGTTTACTCTGCTTTGATCTCGGTTGTATTTTAAAAACTCCTTTAACACTGATGTGAAAAGTGGGGTTTACAGTTGCCAGTCGTTCTGTTGGTTTAAGTTTTGTGTTTGGCCCAATGTAGACTAAAACATTTCACATTAATATGGATTTCTGGTAGAGGCAAGTAAATTACTCAAAAGCATGGATGTGTCATGTCTGGAGGAATTAAGCACATGCATTTGTCAGCCTTGCTCTGAAAACACTGTCCTGAGCTTTTTGTCTGACTGACAAAATCAGTTTCACAGGACCTGCACAAAGAACAGCAATATCACTCCTCCTTGTATAGAGTTCTATTTTTTATTTCAGTTGGAATCATAAAGTGAATTAATTAATTAGTAATTACATAGTTCATATATGCAACCCATTTGCATGTTCCCCTCATAATTCATCAGTAATAAAAGCAGTTCTACTTTTATTTCCAATTCACATGCTTATATTAGAATGTTACTTTGCACTGCTGATCTGTCTTTTCCTTCCCTTTCTTTTCCTGTTTCTATTCAGTATGCAAAGGGATAGATTTGGGAAAGGGCGTTGTTTTGTGAACTGACTAAGAACATTGTGTAAACCAGTGACAGAAGTGGTTATGTTTTGTGCATTTACCACTGCCCCTCCCCCCAATATATTACATTCTAGTCTTTCTATAGTAAGATAGCTTACAGATAGTTGGACTGAACAGTTGTATATTAGGACAGCTGCTGTACTTGGTTGTCTTCTGAAAATAAGTTTTAGAAATTTAAGGAGGTTGTAATAAAGTTTGGTTTCCTCAGCAGTGCCACTTCAAGTTCATAAACCTAGAATTTTCCCTAAGTTATCTTCACAGTCCATGTTTGTATCAAATAACACCAGAAATCCCCTAAATTCTTAATCATCTCAACTATATAGTATCTGCTTGACAATTCAAGTAGGATTCTAAAAAACTTTCCCTGGAATACCCAGTAGTAACCTTTAAGTAACTTCCTCAGACAAATCTCTACATGACACAGTGGAAGAAGTTCCCAGCTCCGTAATTTTACATACCCTTGATCATAGGGTTCCAGAGGAGTTTTGTGTCTAGCTTCCTAAATGGATTAAGTTTGTAATACATCTTTTTCTGAAAAGGAAAACAGGTCCTAAACTGAATAATAGGAATAATGTATACTTTTAACTTCTGAAGCAATTGCATTCACGTTGCACAGCACGCCAGGCTTTAAAAGGTAGATAGGGATTCTAAAATTCAGTGGCATTTTGGTACTTAGCTCCCTTACCTTGTTTTAAGAAAAATAACCACCATCATAATTGTGAGGATGCACCTAAGATTTTAAAACCATTGAAAAGGCAGGGCTTCTCCTACTACTCTGCTTCAGCAGCATGCAATGTGTTGTTGAGCATCAGAATTGACCTGGCTGGTCATGCATTGCAATGTCTTCTAAGCATGCCAACAACAACAGAAAATGTCCAAGATGGTTGTACTGTGGGCAATAAAACCTACCAAAATGGTCTTTTAAATAATGTTGCTACAGTGTGTTTCTTTAATAGCATCAGTTAAAAGCCTTTTAGATTAACAAGCTATTATTTACTGAATTATTATTTTCCTGGCTCCAAAATCCTTTCTTTTCCCCAAACAGTATCCTGAATCAAAATGACATTCTGGCAGCAGATGTATAGTTCTTCTACTAGCACTGCAGCAAAGCTGGCGTGCATGGTTTTTCTACAGTCCTTTGTCTTGATCATGGATCAATTATTATTTTTGCTACCCATTTTTATTTAAAATACTATACCACCCTTTGGAGACAAATCTTTCTGCACATCCCCTGCATCTCCTCCATCCGTTGCCATCACTTTAGGCTGTTGCAGCTGCATTAACTGAGTAGAATTGCTGCTGATTTATACCAAGGACCTGAGATCTGAATCCCACCTCTTCTGAATATAGCAGAACAGCTAAAGCTTTGAATCAAAGTTATTGACATACAGTGCATGGAGTCCTGTTATCAAAGATATCTGTGGGAGGTTAGGTCAATTATCCCAGCAGGCAAAAACCTGGACACCAACTTTCAAAGTTATAAATGTTTAAAAATAGAATTTTGTCATGGAATTGCTGGTATACACTTAACTTTAGCTTTGTGAATGAGACACTTTAATGAAAATGTAATTCTGTTAAAGGAACTAGAATTCCAATGATTAAACTTCTGCCCCTTTAAAATATAGCCTTCATGGGTACTAGGCTAAATCATTTAATCTCCTAAAGCATCTCTATTGGAGCTCCCTCGTGGGATATGCCATTAGTCATTCTCTCTCACAGGCTTCCATGTTACAAGTAAGACTTAAAGTATTAAGAAAGCAATGAGTTTGGTCCTTTATTTAATCTGTTAGACTCCATTCTTATCCCATTAGGTTATTCCAGAAAAAAAGCAATGCTAGAATCATGGTGGCTGATCCCACCCTTGTGCTTGTCAGTTGCCTGCCCTGGGACATAAAGCTTGACCAAAACTTAGAGGAGAAATACAATCCTTGTGACACTGTAAGACACAAATTAAGCTTTTGCTAATGTCCCTGTAGACTGTTCTAATATGGCAGCTTTGTTTCCATCCATTTCAGAGCCAAATGCGAAGCATCTTCTGGGTTTTCAAACAATTTGACAGACTTATCCACTATACCTTCCCCAAATACCGCTATTTACTCCCTGTTAATATGTATTTGAGTTAATATGACAAAGGTATGGCTGTCTGGTACCTTAAGGTTATCACTGACCCCTTGAAATTTTACACTGCCTATGGAGATAAAAACAATAACTCGATTCTCAGAGCAAAAGCTGCTACCCCTGAAAGGAAAGGAGGGTGTCCTGCACCATTAGAAGCAAGTGACACACACGTGAGCCATTTTGATGCTTCACAGTTAAGGAGCAGTGTCACCCATTTCCTTAGCTTGTTTGGCCAGGAGTGTAGTGACAGATGTTAGGTGACAGCGAGTTAAACTGACTTTCTGGTTTATTTGCAGAGCAGAGTCGAGTCAAGACTGGTTACAGCAGCACAAGTGTCTCCCACAATGTCTTTGCACTTCATTTTAACCCTCTAAAGCAGGAATCATATTTAGTGTCTTGACAGCATTAACATGAGACAGATGTGTTTATAGGGGAATGGATTTGCAGTAGGTTCTCATTCACAGAAATCTGCATAAGATGACTGGATTGTCAAAGCAAGCTTCTCACTCCTGTGAACTTAGAACTTAAGCTTGTGAACACAAACCCCAGAGCTGATTTCATTATAAAGCCAATGAGTGCCTGCCAAATGTCATCAAAGCATCACAGCTCTTTAAATGCTGTATTCCAAATGTTGCTGTGAGGTAGAACTGTGGGTAGGTTTGGACATTTCTTGGTAGATATTTTGTGGGTGTATAATGCTGTTTTTCCCATGACAATTATATCAAGTGTTTGGTTGTTTATTGTGAGCAGGAGAATTCAAAGCCAGGAAAATGAGTAAAAAAATATAAAAATGTGTAGCTGTTAGAATAAGCCTGGAGAAAGAAAAGCATCCAGAGATAAGGGTTAAAAAGAAAAACTCTGCCTGCTATGGGCAGTGCCCCCCAGTTATTATTATGTAGAATCAAGGTCTCAGTGTGTTAAATTCACCTCAGCCAAGTGAAGATAAAAGTGCAATGTGCTTGTTAGAGGATGCAAGAGATAGGTGTAAGCATTCTAGGTCTTTTTCCTGGGAAATCCTGTACTTGTGCACAGGTCTTTTTACAATGTGTTTTGCAATGTGAGGCTCTCAGACCAAACTTATCCTGAAAGGCTTTTTCTGGCATGACCATGCCAGCTTGGGGTGAAAAAATTAACATGTCTCTTAGCTGCTATCACTGCCCCAGCAAAGCCTCTGGTTTGGATGCAGCTGTGCTAACAGTTGACAACACATGTTGGCTTTCCTTACGTTATTTGGGGAGATGGTATATGACTGCACTAGCCAAGCTTCTCTTGGCAGGTGCTGTGACAGGGAAATCTGTAGACATATTGCAGAATAGCAGTAATAAAGACTTTGGTAGGAGGATGAATTGTGTTGTTATAACCAGACAGTAATTTAAGCATCAAATAAATAAACTGAGTCAGAATATTAAGTATAGTTGACTTGTTGAAAAACTCCATATCAAAAGTAATATATCAGAAATAATCTTGAGTGGCCAGTACTGCCATATATTCATGCCTCCTATGCACGATTTTACAGATATCTGGAATCATGCATCCAGAGTTAGTTTCTTTCTATTCAGTGCATTTAAAAATACTTAATGCATTCATGTGTGATCCTTCACTTCTATTTCGTCATATAGACCTTGTGACTATTTGGCAGCATTAAAGATGAGATACCACATAGTTATTAACTTCCTTGTACAGACTATTCAGAAATTCAGTATTCAGTGCTGTACATGGCAACTTTCTTATAGTAGAAGTAATGAAGATTGTAGCCACAAGAATAAGAAAAAAGTATGCCAAGGAGAGGGACCAATGAAACCTTTTTGATACATGCCTATTGCAGATGCCTGGGAAATGGAGTGCACCCTAAGAAAAGAGGTTGAGTGTAAGGCAAGGAATCCCCACACATGCCATAAATTCAGAAGATGTGCTACTTAGCAGTGAGTGAAAGCTGTAAACGGCAGTGGAGGGCAAAAGTTAATCAGGCTACTGTGCTGCTGTTAGTGGAAAGTAGCCACCACCAGAAACAAGATGGCTGCTCAGCAGTGCCCTAATGCAGCCAAAAGATCATCTCCTTAGCTCTGCAAGGGCTTATGGGTTAGGGGAAATCATACACAGATGACTAATTTTTTTATGGTTCACAGACGATCAAAGTGAAATTCAGCAGCTGTTCAGGACAAGTGACCACTCTAACGGCTGTAATATAACCTGCTAAATAGAGAGGGAATTGCATGAGAGCAAGAGGTTAGCTGTGATTATCGGCAGGTGAGTGCTTTATTGAAGTTGAAAGACCATTAACATTGATGGAGTAATTATTTCAACTTGAAAGTAATTACCTTGATGGGTGATAACTTCTCCGGTGTTCCCAGATTTGATTGGACCAAACAATTGTGAACTCTTGAAGCCTAGAAAAATATTACAACAATACTGCAATGTTTAAATTACTGAAACCACTGTTAGAGTATTTTAATTATGCCTAACAGTGAAAAGATTTTAACGTACAACAACTGGTGACCTCTCATGTATAGAGACATTTGCTTTCTAATTTCAATGAAATGATCCCCACCTACCACGTGTGTGCTGTATGTGATGGGTTTGCAAATGAATTGTTTGATTTAAATGCAGTTTTTAAGATTCAAAGCCTTGTTAGAGCAGTTTCACGAAGGGCTCGTACTGGAATTGCTCTAATTGTTTTATTTGCCAGGAAAGCTTAGTAATATAAAATGCTTTCCATGTTTTAATCTCTAGACCTGTTAAGCTTACACAGGATGAATACAGGATAAGTGCTCCTTCACATTGAAGGCTGCTTAAAAAAAGTGTGTGAGGCAATCTGGGTCTCACAGATTCTGTTGTTTCCATGCTGCTGCAGAATATGCTGGATTTGGCACTACAGCTCTGTTTAAATAAGCATTTGAATTGTCACTATGATGCCCCTCCAGAAACTGATTAAGTGCTTCAGTAAGCCCCACCTATCAAGACAGACATGTAGAATTGCCTAATTAGAGTAGAAAGGATGAAATAGATTGTTGCACAACTTTGATGATTTTGAAGTACTATGGTAATGGAACTGGAGGGGAATGGTGAGAAAGAGAGAGGCTTCAGCTCTTCTATTTATACCATCCTTGCCGTAAACAAGACCACTTCACTGTCTCCTGGATGTTTCTAGCAGCCACAGAAACATAGCTTTAGACCCTGCTGGAACTCTGCCAGAAAGGAAAGAATCCTTGCAAGTTAGGAAGGAAAGGTTTCTCTGGTGTCTGAGAGGTCTTAATATGTTACCAGAAAACTGGTGATTTGAATTAGTGAAGGTTACAGCAAAGAAGCTTTTTTCACTTCTCTTTTTCTTGAATGTTTTCTCCCTAATTCAGTGTGCAACACAAAGCTGACGTAATTTTGTCTTTCAATAAATTTTTGGACCAGACAGAAGTAAAAACACTGATAGAGTTATGTCTCACCACGCCTAACCACACTCTAGATTGACTAGGCCAGAGTGGCTGGATCACTAGGTAATTTCTTCTACAAGTAAATTAGTCACCTATTTGGAAAAATCTGGTGTATTTTATCCTTGGGTTTCTCCTTGTGCAAGGGCCATTTTTCACCCATTGTGTAGTCTTTTTTTTGATGAGTGAAACAAAAGTAGAATTAGGTCTTTTGAGAGATATTCATAATGTCTGACTTCAGACTTCTAACCTAGTTAAGAGCATGAATGTCATCTATGGACCATGAAACATCCAGAACATCTAAGGCATGGACATTTACCATCCCTAGGCTGCAGCTGTTCACACGAGACTGCTTTCCTGTGGTGCACTTGTGTGCCACTAGTGATAAGTGTCAAAGAAGGTGGTTGATGTTACACTGATTAATCAGCTTTCTTAACCCACACAATGGAATTATGCAGCTTGACAGGTTTAAAAGATGGTACCCTTTGACAGAAAGATGGTGGTGGGCAGCACTCTGGAAGTGGTAATTGTTTGGGTGTGTGCACCTGCAGCCATAAGAGAATAGGCGACCACCTGACAAAGCCTAAAGGCTGATGGCTAAAATAAGATTGCATAAATGTTCCATAGGCTCTTTCTCTAGGTATGTTTTTATATATGCTTTATATTTATACTTTTCCCTGTGATTTTTTTCTGTATTTGCATTCCAGTTGTGAGACTGAGATCAAGCTAACCAGACAGTGTAGAAAAAGACCACCGACAGAATGTTTTCTAATTTGTAAAAAAATAAGCAAAACAGGAATCCCCATAAACCTTCATCTCATTAAGTCTAATTTGTTAGGAAGATGTAATATGGGGACATTCTTCCCTTTGTGCCCTATTATGTGACTGCACTAAATCAGCTTTAAAAAACAACGTTTTAGCTAGCTACAGACGCTTTTTCATATATAAGTAGAAAATAAAAATGAAGAAGGAGGAGGCAGAAATTTGTTGGGTAATATGTACAGCTGTTTTTCAAATTAGGTATCTGTTTAAAAATGCTTAATCGGATTTGACTAGATTTTAATTCACATTTAGCCAACATTCTTAAGTGGATGTATCAGGCAACTCCAAGATAACGTTCTTTGTTGGTGAAGTCATAGGGCAGCTTCCTAAAATCCCCAGGGTCATGCCCAGCAGTTTCAGA